>PTEX01000300.1:144866-214020 GCA_003342815.1 Eudromia elegans | reverse complement strand
CTTTCCTTTCCTTTCCTTTCCTTTCCTTTCCTTTCCTTTCCTTTCCTTTCCTTTCCTTTCCTTTCCTTTCCTTTCCTTTCCTTTCCTTTTTCTTAACTGTCACACCTATCACTACCGCATCAAAACTTCTTCCCTATTCCTGGAGTGTACGAGGGCAGAGGGTGGAGGAAGGACAGCAGTATCTCAGAGTCTCAGTGTCAGTGGGCCACCTGCATAAATCAAATAAGACAGTGAATTTCCTACCCTCCAAGTCTTGTGTTTTAATGTGGACATGGACTAGAAATGTGTGAGGAATAACTGAAACATCAGCCAGGCCAGGATTAATCCATGACAAGGTCAATATTCAAAGGCAGAAGGAGTACTAGGATGTATTCAATGAACTAAATAATTGAAATCAATTATACTTTCACAGAAAATATTTAACACATACATTTTTAATGGAGACCATCCAAAAGAAAAGATGAAACAAGTAAGAACTATATTTTAAATATAATCTTTAAATATAATCATTTTTTAACTCGAAGCAAAATCTCATATTTGCACAGGCAGAACTGCTGTAAGCACACTGGACAATTGCCCATACTATTGATGGACACAGAGCGTTTGCAAATGCTGAAGTTAGAAAACTTGTAGTAAAAAGTAAAAGGGAAAAATTTGCTAGGACACGTTCAAGGATGGTCACTCAGAGCTTTGCTTCTTCTTTCAACAGTAATAAAGGTGATATACATAAGAAATACAGTCTTGCCTTATTTCATCTACCACCTATACATAACCTCCTCTCTAATTTTGACAATTAGTCTTAAATCCTTCAGGATTTTTCTCCTTGGTTATTCAATGTCCCTTGAATAGCACCGATAATGCATCTGATATAACAAAATAACAGAAATATTTGTCTACCAAGCATTGTTTTCCTAAAGTAAAAAAAAACCCACCACTCTGTTCAAAGGAAGACCCATCAAATTCATCATTGGTGAAGCATTCTGCATATGGGGTTCATGCCTAATGATCACCAGAACAGACTCATTTAGAGATGTCTCCAGAGATATGAAGATCTGCTTTCTGTTGATAAAATTCTTTTCATGCCACTGATGCCTTAATAGCCAGGTCTATATATTGGTGACACCAGAGCAGGCATGGAGACATACCCTTTTATGGGTGGCACGGGGTCCCAAGAAGTTGTGGTTTTCATTTTATACCAGAATTACATGCTCTAGCATCATATTTATAATTTGATTTCAATCAGATATGTTCTAAAGGCATTTAGGCATTGCAGCATGCCTTTAAAAAAAGAAAAAGAAAAAAGAAAAAAAGCCTGCACATAAACCAGAGGTAAATAAAGCTGAAAAAGACAAAAGTTAATTTCCTAACTCTGGTATAAATAAAATTTTATACTTGCAAATAGCTTTAGCCTTCCTCTTTCCAAAAAATTAGGCAGTAAATCACAAACTCAGGGGACTATGTAGACATTTAGCAAGTGAACAGATTCCAGGGTGTGGGGAGGGAGGGACAGTTTTACAGGCATAAAAGTAACATTCCATGGATGTAAAATTGCCAGAGAAGTCCCATGTTGCAGTATATCTGCGCATTCCATTGTTAAGGGGCTGTGAATTCCAGATAAGAGGTCACTTTCTTAACCCTGGACAAACAGTCAATTCACAGCAAAGAGCTAATTAACTTTGCAACATACTGGAAGAACTGAAGTACCTGACACACTTCTGTCACACTCCCTTCTTCAGCAGGGTGGAGTGGGTGTTGTCTGAAGCAGGAATGAAGAAAAATCTGATAAAAATCCCTCTTTTAACTGATTTTCTCTTCTTTTGTATATTAGTAAAGTGGAAGGAAGGAAGGAAGGAAGGAAGGAAGGAAGGAAGGAAGGAAGGAAGGAAGGAAGGAAGGGATCTAGCTCATTAAATAATTGCACAAAACATTTATTCATGCTTTATTTAGATACAATGCAGTTCAGACTTGCATAAGTGTGTTACTAAAAACACATTCAACATGTTGAAAGAGATCATTATCTCAACAACAAATATGGTCTTCCTAAAGAGGCAACAAGTGGAAATTCCAAACACTCCTCTTGAAATTCACAGGAGAATCTTTGAGCTTACCTCCTTTTCTCTTGATAAATACTCTGTTCCACCACCTTTCGCAATCCCAAATGGAGTAACAGGGAGATAAGTTTAACAACGTTTTTAGCTAGAGCCTACGCTGAAGGATGCAAACATACACATCATATGCTTTCCAGGCTGAGGCTCATGACTGTTCATCAGTGCACTGTGATACAGATTGCCTCAGCAATGACCTTATGAATTACATCAAACAAAGGCAGCCAGTTTCCTATTCTATCACCTAAAGTAACTGTGGATTCTCCCCTTGTTTACTGACATTGGGGAATGCTTTAACAGTAGAGCAATTATTGCCTCATACGTCTTTAAACACTCATGGGGGTCGAAAAAGGACAAACATCTGATGCACCCTCCTCTCTCTGGAATGTGTTAGGAAAAGATCCTAATGTCTTTCACGCTGACACGCTAATGTGTTAGGAAAAGACCATTTGTAAGTAAAAAAGGATGAAATTAATTTTCTGCGAAATAAACTCCTTCAAAGTACTTTAGAGTTCTTCATAGCTCAGTCAAATGACTATTCAAGAGATTATTTAGCAAATAGGCCAGAAAATTCTTTCTTTCTTTCTTTCTTTCTATCTATCTATCTATCTATCTATCTATCTATCTATCTATCTATCTATCTATCTAAACAAATACATACTCTGTGAGTAAATATGTATATACATTATGTAAGTATATTAAAAGGTATTGAAGCAGTTATAGAAAATAGCAGTTTTGCCTTGCTCTGTAATGACCACAAGATCTGATGGAGGTTTTATTTGCTGTCAAATTATGACCTCCAGTCTCCCCAGACTTTTTAATTTGAACCCCTTCACAGTGGTCTATAAATTAAACCAATTTTTAGTTATTAAAAGATTTGAAATAAAGAGAGAAATGACTAGAGCACACTGGCCTATACAGAATTTTAATTCCAAATGTGCAAAACAAAACAATGGGCATTTTAAAGAGAAATACTTTAGGTAAAACATAATGTCTGGCAAGGTAACTGAAGAGGAAGTATCTCGTGTCATCCATGTGGAAGTCTCCAGCCATAACAAAAACTCCTTAACCACTCAGTAAGTAACTAAAATTATAAACATTTATATCACAGCTAATTCATTTTCAACTGCACTTTGGAAAGCTTCTCTCACTCTGTTAAATGATACTGCTAAATGTCAAATTTCAAGAATTTTGGAAAGTTATTGTCAACACTTTGCTATAAGTGGATATTAATTAATACTAAATTGCAATGGCTTCCATAAAACTTTGACTGATGCCAAAAGAAAAAAAAAAAAAGTTAATCTTCTGTGTTACTACAATGAAAAACAAAAGAGAAAAAGAATGGTTTTTGCTTCATAAAATAAGAAGTTGCCAAGAGCTACATTCAGCCAGTAGCTATTTGATTCAAGTGAATGCTGACTCTTGTCATATGACAAGGAAGTACTGGATTTGATAATCTTGCTGGCACATGTCAGGTGAGCAGGGCCAAGAAACACAGAGCTGTCTCCTAGCAATAGTCCTTTTCATCAATGCCGCGCAGCATAGGACTTAAGAAAACTGAATCTCAAGCAAGAATAATGGTGGGGGAAAATATCCCTGAGAGTCTTAAGGGGAATGAACATGGCAGAGAAGGTAAATATGACTGTAACACTTCCAGGTTTTCCTGGAAGCACATTTTATTGATCAGAAACTTGAGTGAATAAAACCACTGGAGAGCTTAAATGGCTGAACAAAGTCACTGAGATTTCTTTCTAAGTGTTATGATATAAAATTCAGAGCAAGTGTTATGATACAATTTGAAGATGTGAGAGAAGTTTATTGTAGTCATCAACATATTAGGAGGATAAATATCAAGGAATTTTAAAATATATGTAATAATTAATTAATAAAAAGGGAAAATAAGGCACAGGAAGGAATATCCTTTGCTAGAGAGAGTGCCTAGCTTCAGAAGTACAAAAGTTGCAGTTCCTGCTTGATCTGTGCAAACAATTCCCTGACAGCAGAGAGGGAGACTCTTCCAGGGAACTCCATCCTCCACCTCCAATCACCTTTTTTTTTATATATATATATATATTTCAGGAGTCATCTAGTGGGTCAATTCAAATCTCCAAACTGTTGGAAAAGTAACTGAGAAGGAGAGGGGGAGAGGGGAAAGGAGGGAGAAACCACTTGTTTGGTCAGTTGAATCAGTTAATCGAGGACTTAAACAAGAAACAGACCTGGCACAGAGAATGAGGCAAAAGACATATAAAGAAACGATCACACTTCACACTGAGATATGATTCACTGTCTAATGGAGTCATTCTCTGACACAGATCGACTCATAGGTATACAAAGACCAATAAAATATTTTTTTTGTGTAGACCTGAGGATGGGACATAGACTAGAAGAGACAGAGAAGAAGAAAGAAAATGAACACATTTAAATTTAAAGTATTAAGAGAAGCCCAAAGTTTAAATGTCATGTGAGATATTCTAAAAAGGATTGACTGGAGATCTATGAGATATCAAATATATGACTATCTTTATATGGGGATCATAGTTAGGATAACAGTCACAAACTGAGAATCTCTAGAAAAGTTAATTCTAAGAGTTAATATTCCTGACTAATACAGAAGGCACCAGAGATATAACAGGGAGCATGACCCGTTTGCTCATAACAGAAATTGTAAGTAGATTAAAAAGAAAAAAAATTCCCTTGGTCAGGAAAGCTGATGGCAAATTTTGAAAAAGAGTTTGTATCTGTCTGTGACACTTTTCAATATAACTAGGGCTAATAAAATGTAGCTGATATGTATCCTATCCAAAATGAATACAAAGACTGAAAGTCTGAAAGTAAATAAACTGTAGAGACAGCAAATAGCAAACACATTAAATGTGGAGACAATCACAACACAAGGGCATCAGGCTGTGGGATGTTGTGTCTTGTAAAGAAAGCAACCTTCTTGTAGAGTGCATGTGATTCTCTCCAGAAATTGCAGAGATCAAAATCAGAATCTGTTCAAGAACTTACAGCTGGAGAACAAAGCTCTAATTATGATGCAGAGACAAGCCACTATCTTATTTAAGCCTCTCAGTAAACATTCACAGAAGAATTCCATAAAAGTTTTTTTATTTTTGTAATGCAAGCAAAAGAACGGATTTCAAAATAAACAGCGAAGCTGATTACAGCGTAATCTCAGCAATCACAAACAAATAGATGGTGGCATACAAATAAATGGTGACTTGCTTGGCCCAAAATCAAAACAAATCTTAATTTATACAGTAAGTATAAAATGAACCCATGTGGTGAAGTCATACAAGCACTCCTATGCACATGCTATCAAAACAGTTCTAAATAATGGAGCAGGAAGTATCATGCAAGTTTGTACTGAAGAACAGTCTGCAAATGTGGAAGATCAGAGGATAATCCAAACCTAGGAAAACTCTATAGGTTCACAGAGGGAACCTCTTGCAGAGACAATCAGAGCAGCTAGTGCACGATGCTAATCTAAATCACCGTGCAGATTTCATGTCTCTATTCCTTCACTTTACAACAGCTCTAGCCTTTTCAAGGTAAAATTGGCTTTGGTAGCTAGCGTTTGTGCCAGCCATAACACAGCTTTTTATCAGGCTTTTTATATTAACCATAATATTTAAATAAAGAAAACCGAAATTAATGTTCTTTTGTGTGAACAGTTAGGAAGAAAGTTGTTTAGATAAGGCTCTGAGCAACCTGATATAAATGTGAAGTTAGCCTGGCTTTAAGGAGTCAATCAGCCTGGATGGTTTCAAGAAGTCACTTATGATCTAAATTATTGTATGATCAACTGATTTTGTTAGGAATAGGACCTTTGAAAAATAGATTTTAAAGTCATTAGCCTTAGGAATATTAAAATAAAAGCAAAATAATTTGGTTCACAAAGAATCTAAACAAAAATCTACTTGCTTCTATACGAAATGTTTCATCCAACCTTTCAAATCAAACTAATGTGCTGCTGAATGTATTGCATTTTCAAGCAGAAGATGAAAGCCTGCATTCTGAAAACAACTGTAGACAGTAGTTACCTCATCTATTTTCATTCCATTATCTGTCTTTCTCAGGAGAATATCTTAACCACCAGGCTATAAAATATTTCCTTTTTATATAGTCTGTTGATTTTTCATTTTGAATAAGTACATTTTGAAAAAGTTTTACAAAATTGAAAAGTAGTACTGCAGAAGCAGGATAATTTCATTATGCCCACTAGGTTTGTTATAATATCTAAACTCTAGGACCTGTATCATAATATTCAACATTCATGAGATGTATGAGACCTTAACAACTGCGTGCCTTATTTGCTTGATTTGAAACAGCATTGTGAGCAGAGCCATAATTCATGGTCCATTCAATAAATAAAAGCACTTAAAATAGTGCTTACTACTTAAAGCATTTTAGTTCTTGAACTGAAACTAACCTTTAGGAAATGATATTGTATGTCCTGATTTCTGCACAGTTTCTGGGCACAGTAAGAAAAGCACACAAGGAATCAATGTGAAGAGAGGTTATTTATGTCTATCTAATAAACTATCGATTTGGCCACTGTGCTCAGAAATAGCAGTGATAATTCCCTGTCGAAGATAAATGTGTACATGCAAAAATGCCTATTTGTAGAAAATTGTCTTTGTTAGCTGTCCTGTCCAGTGTCCCCCAGTTTTCAGGTGAATGACAGCTGCACTTTCAGCAGTTTGTCTCATTCCATCTTTGAGTAGTATGACTGATGGTTCTTTCTCAGACAGTCTTATTTTCCCTTCACTCACTTGGAACCTAATTCAATTATAGACAATAGTAAAACATTTAGACATTTTAATATGCATCATTTGCTCAGTGTTGCTTCTCTCAGAGGAATGATTTGTGCCATTTTCCTCAGATGAATTCCTTTTAATACCACAGGAATGCTGACTTTTTAAACCATAGCTTTATGTTGATGCCTTTGATGCTATGTATCCATAATATTTTTAATTCTCAGCATGACCCACAAAAAAACTTTCAAGGATTCTGGGCCTCAAAAACGGCTGTTGCCATTCTTGTGTAATTAACCACATTCAAAATAAAAGATTATACTTCTTATGGAGAATTTGTCACTTCAGAATAGAAACTTACTGTGCCAAACCAATGCCAAGGTTAATTTCATTAGATTTAATGGAGTTATGCCAGGACTGACTTTGCCTAGCTCTTTAAAACTATAAAGAAAAGAAAACTTTGAGAGGTTGTGGTCCCCATCATGTGAAGTTAAGTAAGAACAGAATTTAGCCAAAAACATGCTGCTTTACTTAAGATTGGAAGTAAGTGTACTGTGTTCATATTTTCCTGTATACAGTTGTAGCACAGAAGTAAATGCATAGAAAGAATAACCAGGAAAAACAAATGGCATTTAAGGTTCCTCTGCATAATTGAACTTCAAAAAGGTGAGTGATAAATACAAATAGGTAATTCACAGTTTAAAATGGTACTACCTTGACAATAAATTAAATTTACAATAATAAGATTAATAAAATAAAAAGCAAACATTGATTCAAGGCACAAATTGAGATAAACAGAATCTACAATGTCTAGATTTTTCTTTATCTTTGAATGAAACAGCCATTGGAGAAAGTCCTCAGGATGAGGAACAAAACCAAGGTTCTTGTGGTCCCCAAATATATCAATTGTAAAAAATATATTTCTCTTCCATTCTCTCTTTAGTCGAAGAAGTAGACTGATTCTCCCATCTCATCTTCCTTGATTGAAGCAACAAACATTTTTTTTTCCAGTTTAGAAAGGAATGTCTATGAAAGGATGCCACTTTATATGTCTTCAGCAGCAGTCACTTTAGGTGCACTGTGGTCTCCCAATGAGGAGTCTCAAGATGATGAACCATGAGAACAAAGGATCGTAGAAGCAAACAACAGCACTTTACTGAATAATATATCCTATTGTTTGAACTAATGTCAGCATGACTCTGCCACTAACTATTAAAGAGAAAAGAAAAGGTTAGCTGGGTTTTCCTCTGCCTATGGGATGTTCTAACCATTATGTTAGTTTTAAAAAAAAAAAAGAAAAAAAAAGAAAAAAGGTGGGAGAATGTTCTGTCATCATTATTTGAAGTATGTGGTCATCATGAGCACCAGGAGACCCTGGTAGAAAGTGCTCAGGAAATGGGTGTCACTGACCAGCCACTGGGTAGGACAGACCACTCACAAGTGCAGCGGACCAGCTTCCACAACAAAAGCACAAAAGGCATCTTAACTTGCACTGTGAAGTTGAGTTTATGTCACTAGTAGTAATGAATTACTTCTAACCTAGCTTTAAAGTCTGAGTGGTATCGCCAAACGCTTGAGTTGACACTTAACCCACTGAAAATAGTTATATAAAACTCTATAAGTATTGATTAATAATTCTTGTTAACATACCTCCTCATAATTTCATTTGATATATTTATTCACTCAAACTGAGCAAAAGTTTTAGCCGGTGATAACTGTTGTTTAAATGAATTGTCACAAAATAGCTGGATATTTTGGTCTTGCTTACACAACTTTAATGAAAGAATTATCCTCTTGTGTGTGAAAAGAGGAAACCAAAATGCTGTTGGATATCTCCATAATTTTCTCCTCACCTCTCCCCTCCAAACTGTAAATATGCACTTACTTAAATTTCAATCCAGAGCGTTAAAAAGGGAAAACGTGGACAATGTGGGCTGCCAAAAATGAACACTGCATCACATATTTGAATACTTAGAATGCACACTGTGAAGACATAGCAAAAATATTAGGAAAAAAATCAAAAGTCCTTTCTATAAGCAATAGATTTCGCAGTACTTTTCATAGAAAAAAAAAAAAGAAAGAAAGCAAGCTCAGATAGGCAAAGAACTGGCAGCAGTTCAGGCAAAGGCAAATGAGGCAGATATGGTCAAGGCAGAAAGAGCAGCAACAACCCTGAGGCCAAAGTCAGGGTGCTCAGCCTGGGCATGGAGGGCTCGTAGCCCCTGCAGTCTGCAGCACGCTGTCCCCTGCACTGCGCGCCGGTCCGCACAGGCTGGGTGAGGAAGAGGGCAAGGCCATCAGGGGGGAAAAAAGGGCTCTTTTGTGACGTCCCCTTTTTCAGCTATGTGGGAGCTTGAGACTGAGCTTTGTCACAGGCTAGTGGCCTGTGACAGTGGTCTGGGGCGAGGAGCATTCTCCAAGGAACAAAGCACAAAGAAAGAAAGAAAGTAGCTGTGATCGAATGGGTAAGGAGATGAAATATCTGCCTTGACAGTATTGCAAAAATAAGTGGGAAATATGCTTCTTAATTGGAATTGCCATCTGTCTCGATTAGGGGACAGCCCTACTTTAATGCTTCCTGAAAAAAAAGCTCTTGCAGGATTCTGCATTTGAAAACCCCTGGGAATTTTTTTTTAGCTCTGCCACTACAAGGGATTCCCCGGGTGTTTTTCTAAAACTGTATCTCCACATTCACCCACCACAGAAGTTTCTTTGGTGGAACCCATTCCACCGTTTACAGTTCACAGAAACAGTAGCTGATAGTTTAGGACAGGAAGTGAAAAATTAAAATAAGCCAGATGAAACTGGAGGGGGTAAAAGCAGGGTGGGAAGGAAGAGGGAAAGTGGATGGTGGGAGGACAGAAAATAATGAGTCAGGCTGAAATTTTGGAAGTTACTCATATGTCTAAGAACTATTAGATCAGTCCCTTAAGAAAGCAACTGCTGCTTAATACTGCTATATTTGACTTAAAATGTGTTAACGACATCAGGTAAACCCATGACCTTCTTTTTTGAGATAAATTTGAGAACTGACTGGAATTCCTTTAGAGAAAAAGATAACTGTAAAGAAGCGTTTCTTCCCTCAAGAAACAGGAATGGACCACTGTTCAGAAGAAAAACAACACTGTGGGAAGGGCCTCAAGGTACCACCTGAATGTGGTTTTGAGAGGCCTTGAGGGAGGTTAAGAAGAAATGTACTGGTTTGTCCAGTGATTGGAGAAGGAGATCTCTGAATGACCATTGTAAATAGCCATGAGCTGTGTCTGATGCCACCCTCATTTTTACCTTTTAAGAGAAGCAACTTGAATCAGCGTGACATTTGGGTTACTTCTAGAGCCAAAATATGATCATAATTATTCTGTTATGGCAATTATTCTGTTATGTTCTGTCTGCCTTGTGAAACCTTCTTTATGTTTAGTGCTCAGAAATACAGTATTTCTATTACACCTGATCCAAACGTTGAAAACATGCAGCTGATACTGCATCACACTAAGATGCTACATTATACATGAGATACTGTACCAGGATAATGATTTTTAATGAAGAGAACTGAGTGCACTTTCATTAAATCCTCAAATAAAACTGACATGATTTCAAGTTGGGTTTTAAACTCCAAAATCATTCTGAAGTTCCTTAGCAAGAAAGCATGAGCAGTTTCAACTTGCTTATTTTTATGTCAATGAAATAAAACAAAGCTGCAACTGCAGCTGAAGATTCTGAAGAGTCACCCCCTCTTTTCCATATCTTAAGTGTATTTTAGGGCTGAGAGGCAGCAGTCCTTACACCTCAATAATGATTACTGATAGTTGCCAGTGAAGCCTATATCTAAGAGCCTTCATCAGAGCTGGATTCAACTAACAGGGTCCTGGGAGCAGAAAGGCCACATGGATCTTTCTTTACGTGTTCAATGAACACTTGAAAGATGCTCTTGAGAACCAAAGAAGCTCTTGTGTAGCCCATACTATGACCTCTGGAGAGCTAGAATAAAGTGTGTAAGTAGCAATGCAACACTTTCAGTGAGAAAACTGTTAAAATATTAGTCTCTTACACAATGCTTGAATACCAAGATATTGCCTGAATCTCTTCTGGAATGATACATGACAAGTGAATAAATATTGTGTCAAGTGTTAGTCATTTAATACTCAACAATGTGTCTTTAACAGCATACCATTTTCACTGTACGGTTTCAGTGGTACCATTCAAGCATAGTTATCAGTGCAATGTCTATAGACCAGGAAGACTTGGTCTAAAGCTAGCAATATGGCAGCAGAGACAAGGCATATATACGTATCCCCAGCTATTACAAAAAAAATCCCAACTAGCATTGCCCTAACACATACACCCAAACACAAAAAGATTATTTTAGAAGGCGGCATCTCAGGAGTTATCCGTGCTGCAATACAACAGAAAGTTGAGTTATAATCATTTAAACAGTAGTTCAAATAGTCTTGTAAGAGACAAATTCTCTAAGTCACTCTTGTTTCTCTTAAAGTTATTTCTCTGTTAGATGTTGGGTCTGCACAGGAGCAGCTGCTTTACTGCCTGTTTAGACAGCATGCAAAGCATTATATAGAACAAATCACATTCCAACAGCAAGCTCTGAGGTAGCAGATGTTTATGGACATCACCTATAAAGAGCCAAAAGCCACTATGTAGCCCTAACATAAATTTATGGAATGGCTCTGAACAGTGGGTGCAGGAGAGAGAAAGGCATCAGTTTTTCAAAGGCTTGAAGAATGAAGGTGCCACTATCACCTTGAAAGCCTCCTATGGTTCTAAATGAAAAGGGCCATGGATTGCCATAGATTGTCCCATATTTTCAGTGTGTCTGTCCTTACCTAGTACTTGCAGGATCATGCATGACAATTCAAAAAAAATCCCAATTTTTTAAAGTTTTCTTGTCAGGTAATCTAATCACCTCATTATCCACCAGAAGCCTCATCTTTCTCACTGAATTCATCTGAAGGCCACAATGATCCAGTTGCACAGAGATCATTCACGGATCATTCAGTCTCAGTGCATCTGTGCATCACAGTATCAAAATAGAGAACACCATTCATATTCAAAATCAAGTGTGGAAAGGTGACTAACTGCTGCTGAAAATGACCCTGCAATAGATAGCATTTTCATCATTCAGAGTATGTGCATGCAGCTGGTAATTCCTTTCTGTCATTCAACATGTGTCATGTCATGGGCACATGCATTGTTAAAATGAATTTTTATAAATTCTGCACCAATTATGTGACCCTCTCAAACCATCAGAAATATTATTTTGCTTATTTTTTTTCAGAACCACATTTTTCTATTTCTTTAATTTAAATAAATCAACATTTGGGAAAGACAATTAACTTTCAAATGTGTGCTATTTATTAAGAATGGAAAATATAAAAAAAGACTTGTAAATTAAACATATCTGGAGACATAAATTTGTTATGACAGACAAGTATTCTTATTAATTGTACAGAACCAGAATTCTATTTCTTATCATAGTCTTTGTTCCTTCTACATTATTATCTGAAAACAGAAATAAAAATAAGCAGACATGTTATACCTAAATTTTTAGAGAATGCTGTGCACTTGTCATAGATTCTAGCTTTTGATTAATTTACATGACCACAATGAAAATTAGCACCAAATAATACTGATGCATACAATATAGAGAGATAAATAGCATAGTATATATAGCATATATATATTTTTCTATGTATAAATGCATAATGTAGTCTCCAGTCACGCCTGAGTGTGAGTATTGTGAACTAACATACTTGGGCTGTAATGAGGGAGGATGAGATAATGCTGTATGAGGGTGTGATCTAGTCAAGCAAATGAAGCGAGCTCAGCCTGCCCAGTATTTGAATAAGAAAGTCCCGAAGAACAACTAAAGTTGTGATGGGAGCATCCATTTATCAACAACAAAAATCTATACCAGTCCTGTGTTTCATAATTGACATTATTATTTACTTGTTCCTAAAGGTGTGCAAGCTGTCTAGGTAATGCTGGCTTAGCATGCCAGCATCCTCAAAAAGGATATACGGACTGTGTCATCTCCCTGCTGCTTAGAGAAGGTCATAGATAGTTCTGAGCATTATAATTTTGTCTCAAGTTAAATAAGAAACAGCAGGAATCCTCTTTGTCCTTTTGTCCTTGAGATAAAACAAGAGCTGGTTCTTAATGTTAGGCTCAAGCTGAATTCCAGTGCTTTCAAAGAGAGTTTTGTCTGAATAGCGTGCATGGCATTGTTCCAAGAAGGATGGGGAGCACAAAGGTGAAGACTATGAAATGATATCACCCTCCTGCAGGATGGTGCAGGCAAGCTGTGGAAGACAAAAGGTTATGTATTTGGGTTTTGCAGCAGCCAAGCTGTCCATCAACAGAACATTTTATGTTATAGAGGAATGGATTCTCATCCCGTATCGTACGTGCGTACATTAGTAATAGATTTGAGGCCTCAAGTGACATGGGCTGGGTCAGTTTGATCCACTTACTGCTGTTGATGTAATAGGGCATCCCAGTTTGCAGACAGGGGAGATTTTGGTGACTGCAGATTACAGCATGCTCTTTGAAGAGCAGTCACTTACGCTTTCTTTGCATTTTCATCTGAAGTCTGGATATATTGTCAGTTTTATTGCATGCACATCTCCCTGCAACCCCACCTTCACTTTGTTTCAGAATATTTTTATTCAGATTTAAGATGAATGTTGAAGAGAGAGCAAAAGCAAGATATATTGTGTATCTTTTCCACAATATTTGATTGTATATTGTTTTTGCAATTATTGTAAGAGTATCTTGAAACTCTATTTTTCATTTATTAGTATCCATTTGATAAGATAAAGCACCATATGATATGAGCTCTTGACTTTTATGTCATCTGAGACTGAAAATACAATGCTAAATACATTAAATATTCACAAAGGGAGTCAAATAGGGTCATGCAAAGTGCCATACATTAATCATACATGTGTGGTATTCCCTTGTTAAATGATACAGTTCAGCTCCGCATTTTCTGACAAATGAGGTCAAGATGCAGCTTGCTATTAGAAACTAATTAGAGGAAATTCTTCAGGCTTTTTTAATGAATAAAGGAAAGCCTTCAGAAATGAAGATGCGAAGGAAAGTGAGACCAAAGAGAGTAAAACCAAATGGAATAATTTTATTTATATTTAAATGTGTTTCTAAACAAAAAGGTATGTATAATTAGTTAAAAAATTCACTTGGATCACTTTCTTATGTCACCAATAGATAAGATTCCACTGTGGATAAGAATCAATGCCCTATAGCAATCATAGATAGGAGGAAATGAACAAATGATTAAAATTTTTAAATTCTGCTATTGTTTGAGTTATTGCTTTTTAGCATTATGCATATATGGGATCAAATGAAAGAAAGACCTTTCAACCCTGAGATCTATGAGGCCTTTATGAAAATCATGTGTTTTGCATGTCAGACAAAGCAGGAAGAGATTTTATATGCCTCAGCAGAGTCTGAACACTTGTGTGACATGCTTCTTACCTGAAAAAGAAGATAATACGAAGAGAAGGCCTTGCCTCTTTAAAGTCAAAAATAAATCGGGACAGAATCCTGAGGGACAGAGCGAGGGATGTTTCTAGTTTCATAGTGTCTGTGTTGACAGGACAGCAAGCAATGAGATGATGAGGAGTGCCTGCAGCTTGTAAGCTCCTCAAAAAACCCAGATCAGACCCAGGAACCTGGGTCATCTTTTTCCCATCATGAGGCAGCAGGTGGCAGATGGCAACAGGGGCCAAAGGAAAGATCTGCTTCTCTCACTACTGATAGGCTCATGGAAACAGCCAACATTTCCAGCAAGAGGCAAGAGAGAACAACTGTGTGTGCATGCTCTTATGCGTGTATGTACTTACACCCCTCATGCACAGTGGAGATATAAAGGAAGGACCGTGCTTCCTAAAGAATATAATTTCTTAGATCTTCTGCTAGTTTGGTAGAACTTTTCCGGCAACTCAGTCAGACCCAGGAAGATATAAAATTTTGAGGAAGATATAATATTTCAAAGAAGACATCATATTTCAATCTACGTCCACTTTCAGACATTCCAGTCAAATGCCATAAAATGCTCTTCCTTCTGGATAGTTCTTTTTTTTCTTTCTGGATTTTTATTTATACACAATCAAACAAAGTTTCACAGAACTTTCCTTTTAGCATGTTGAGAGAAGTTAATACAGTCATACTACTCTATCAACTATTGTTACCCAAAAATGCATGTAGGGGAATATTTTCACATAAATGATATCTTTTGTTTGTTTGTTTGTTTTATGAAATAGTTGTGTATACTGGCACCTTCTTGAAAAAATAAAATGTAAAACTTTAAGTAACTGTACCGTTATCACTGCATTAAGCATCCATACCAAATAATTATTTTAGAAAAAGTAAACATATTTTATTTTTTCATATTTTCTTTTTAAAAAAAGAAAGATTGACAATATTTTATGATACTTAGTGATAACCATTAATAAAACACACAAAACACACACAAAAAAAGAATTCTTCAGGAATTCTCTGTCTGTATATAAAAAAATGTATTTCACAGATGCTCTGGCTCAGAAGATGCAGAAAAAGGAGCACATACATTTTTAGACATCCAAAAAACACCACAGGAGATCGATCCTAGACGTGTCCCCATCACAGGAGAAGTTTCAGCTAGAGCCTACAAATCTTTAGACACTAAAATCTTTAACAAGCAGACAAAAATCTACTGGAAATCAGGTATCATAGAACTTCATTCTCTTTTTTTTTCTTTCTTTTACCTAATAAACGTAAATCCCACATGTCCTCTTGTCCAGCAAACTTACTCCAGACCTCTGTTATTCTCCACACTGAGCATTACTGAGGCTGTATCTTAAAAAAAAAAAAAAAAGAAAAAAGAGACAGAATTGTCTTTCATACTCACTTGGACAAAGAGCTCCCAGGTGGCAAGAAGATCTCAAGGTTTCCTGTAGTAGTTTCAGAACAGAATGAAATGCAGCCATTTCTGTACATATCCAAAGGAAGGTAGTCCTTCCAGTTCTTCCAAACCAGATTGTTATTTTGGCAGTGTAAAGTCTCCCCAAAAGTCAGAAGTCTGGCAAGATAAGCACACATGTGGAAAGAATTTCATATGACTTGGCATCAGGAAGGTTTTGACACTATCTCCTGTAACACTCTCGTTGATAAGCTGAAAAAGTGTTGGCAAGGTAAGTGAACAGTGAGGTGGATTTATAACTAGATGACCTGCCAGGCTTAGAAAGCTGTGATCAGGGACATGAAGTCCAGCTAGTGATTTCCCTGAGGGATTGATACAGGGGACAATGCTTGAACTTCTTCATTAATGATCTGGCTTATTAGAGTGAATGTGCTCACAGCACGTTCACAGACAATGAACAACTAGGAGGAGTGGCTGAGACAGACCAGATGGTTGTGCTGCCATGCAGGCTGCAAAAGAGGGGTGAGAACAATTTCCTCTTCTTCGACAAAGGACAGTTCAAAGTCCCGCACTTAAACAAATGTAATCCTAGGTGCCCATACAGGCTGGGGACTGACCAGATGCAGAGCAGCTTTGCAGAGAAAGACCCAGGAGTCCTGGTGGACAAGTCAGCAGTGAGCTGCAATGCATCCTAATGGCAAAGTAGACCAATGGTATCCTGGGCTACATTGGGAAGAGCCAGCATTTTGAAGGAGGTAATCCTTCCTGTGGTTAGTCCTACTTACGTTACATATGGAATGTTGCATCCAGTGCTGGCATCTCCAGTACTAAACAGACATAAACATAGTGAAGCAAATGAAGCAAAGAAGAAAAAAAAAAAAAAGGAAGAGAGGCTGAGACAGTGGGAGTGTTCAGCCTGGAGAAGAGAAGGCTCAGAAGAGAGGTCATCAATATGTATACCGATCGGATGGGAGAGTGTAAGGAGAATGGTAGCAGATGCTTCTCAGGGCTGTCCAGTGACGAGACAAGAGGCAATGGGCAGAAACTGAAACACAGGAAATTCCACGTGAACACAATAAAACACTTCTTCATTGTGACAGTGTTTCAACACTGGAACAGGTTTCCCAAAGACACTATGGAATCTCCACATCTGGAGATATTCAGAACCAAATTGACATGACCCTGCGCAACTTGTTCAAGCAGATCCAGATCCAGGTCTAGTAGAGTAGGATAGTTGGACCAGATGCTCTCCATAGGTGCCTTCTATCCCTAAATACTCTATGAATCTGTGATAGCTTCGCTCTCCATTACTGCTTTAGAAATTGGCAGTGCACTTGTGTTAAAAGGACTCCAGTTTCACCATTTTATGTCCTTTGTTTCATATTGCAGAGCAGTACACTAAAAGGATTCCTCTCAGATAAATTAAAATAAAAGTTGTATTCTAGGAAGGCAATTAACACACGCCAATGAGAATGAGTTTTCATTCCACAGACCCAGATGATAAGATCATTACTAACCATTTTGCCTTACAGATAAGACTTGTTGAATATACTGTTTGCTAAAGTGGATATAGCAATAATAGGGACAGGAAATAACTGCTAGGAGTTAAACAGGATGAGACTTTCTGAAAAGGAAGCATAATATGCTGCAGTATAGGATGTTTGTATTGTGGTTTGATGTGAAGGAACTTCCATAAATGTAGACAAATCTCTCAGGGAAAATGTATGCTTATATAATGTCGACAAAGGTTTCAATATGAGAGATATTTCATCAGAAAAAAAACTGCAGACTGAGACTTCAAATAGCTTAGAAACACTCTTCATGTTTTCTTCATGTATTACAGCATAGTGTAAAAGGAACACCAAACTGTCCTGTTTAGAAACAGCGGTTACATATTTTTACTATCTGAATAAAATGCTGTATTATCCTTCCTAAAAAGTCATATACCTTTCATCAGTCTTTCCTCAGGGCTTGATTCAATGTTCCATTAGCTTTCCAAATGGAGTTGGATTAGGTCTCCACAGATTAAACAAAAAACATGCCAAAGTCAGAGGGAGACACTCCTACAGAGGAATTGTAGTATTTCATCAATATAAAATACCTCTATTGCTTATCTATTAATCTCTGCCACACGTACAAGTTTTAAATTTTCTGGCCTTTTTTTTTTTTCAGAATTTGTTTGCTCATATTTATTGCTTTTGAACAGAATTTCAAGTGCTGTCTAAGGTCACCATCAAGCACACAATAGTTACTATCACCTGTACTATTTATGACATTTCTCCTACCTAGACATCATCTTTTACACTACACCTCTGCAATATTGCTTGAAATATCACTATGATTCAAGGGGTTTTTTTCTACAACAAATTAAGATTTAAGATTATACAACCTTACTTTATATTTCAAAATGTGAATACATTTGAAAATTCAGTGTTCTAAAGACTACTGTGTTTGTGACAATCTTAGTAAATGATACATTTTTCTCCAATTTATTTTGATGGAGATTGATATAAAATAGATATATGTATATTTTAATATGCAAATACTTAATTCCTTACATGACAGTACATAGACCATATTAGGAGTCTACTTTCTCCTGCCATCTTTCCACTGACTTCTGTGGAGTTTATTCATTGGTCAGAAAGTAGAGTTAGCCACACTTAAACCACTAGTTCCATGGAATTACTCCGAATTTCCTGCAGATTTCCTGCCACTTCTTCCTTTCCTACAAATTTCTATGCTGTGATTCACTGACTTTAGCGTCGATGATGATGTTAGTCCTGACAATACTTTTGTTTAAGAGCACTTACAGAAACACTTGTCCATGGAAATTCTGTGGTAGTATAAGTGCGATCTTATACTAAAACTTTATTGTCAGTGAGGTCATTTAGAGGGTTTTTCTATCTTACCCAGGTCACTGTTTTTCACAAAACTTGTAGTATCTCGGTTATCCTTTAAACGTCTATCTTTCTGTCACATGCAATTTAGATTCAAAAGCTTTCAGAACAGGCATACACATGGGAACAAAGATAGATAACACATACAATGTGATAGCATGAAAGTCTTGTTTGCCTAGGATCTCAAATTTAAAATACCAATATAAATGTAGCCAAGAGAGCTATTTATCTAATCATTGCAGTATTCAGAAATATAGAGAGATATAAATAGAGAGAAAGAGTCTGTAAAATCTTTGGTGGACTTTCTTAATTTTACTTCTTCAGTAGTATTCCTTCATGTTGGATTTGTGTGTTTGGAGAAAAGGAGTTTGTAATATTTATTTACAACGTACATACATATATACATTTTTCTTCAGTTAAATCACATCAGAAGTAGAAATGAAAAAGATCTGTCTTTATTTTGACTGTTCTAAGAGTTTTAACTGCCCTAATAGTTAATATCTTACTTATGGGAAAATATAATTATTTGCTTCCCACCCTGCAGAATATGCAGATCACATGATCAAAAAGAAACAAACAAAAAATATGTACATAGAGATAGATTGAAGTTCGTCAATAAAGTAATTTTATGAGAGCACGTTAATGTTTGCAGAACCTTCCATCTGTGCTGTCTACCATGATGCAATGTTTATATAAAGCAGGAAGTTCAAACAAGATTTTTGTATTTACAGCCTCACCTTTATACCATCAATAAAGACGCACGTTACAATATGACTAATGATTGGTATCAGTGCTAGTTATAAAAGTCTTTTTCCCTTAAAGTTGCCAGTAGCTACCCTTTCCTCCTACATTGGCCGGTGCCCTCTGAAGAGTCTGTTGCTATCATCTGTCACCCTTCTCCTACCAAAAGCATAGACATCAACTGTGACAGATTTTTTTTTTATGACTACTTCCACTAAAATACAAGTATCCACTCATAAGTTACATCAATCATAAATGTATGAGGTTCAATTATGTCCTTGTACATGAGCTTCCTGTCCTGGTTCCCTTTCATCAAGCTACACAAAGAACACTGTAAGAAAATGGCCACTGCAACAACATTTCTCTTATTGGCTTTCAGCCTCTTCAATATGTCAGGGGAATTCTGTCTGTATCTGATAATTACATTTGACCATATATGTCTGGGGATCCAAGAACCCTAGGCTACATCTTCATAATTAACCAAGTTTGGCCAGGATATCGCACAAGTACTGCTATATGAGCATTCATACTTTGAATCTTAGTGATGCACTAGCATAATCTGTCAGAAAGGGTCAGAAAATATCTATATTTTAAATATATCTAATATTATTAGCAGGCTAGCTCTAGTGTAGCTTTGTTTACCTTCCATATTATAGATATGCAGGCCATATTAGCACCCCAAGTGTGTTTCCTTTTCTTTTTAAACACAGCTCCTCTTTGCAAAGTATATTTTTCTCCCAAAGCCTGACTATATGCATGCAACAATTAATTAAAGCTTTTCCAGTGAAAAGCCTTCTGATGTCCTCAGATATTTATTTCTATTGGTTTGTATGGAAACAAACTGTTCATTGTAGGATGCACAGAGAATTCTTAGAAGCAGTTGATGTAATAGCCCAAGCATGAAAACGTTTCTGAAGGAACTGAGTGTTGGACAAGTAGGGGTGACAACCATTGACTTTCAGATCTAGCCATCCAGGGAATGCACAAAATGCAATAGATGCAATATTCCAAGAAGAAACATTCCCAGGATATTTCTGTGAAAGTATCCAGGAGCATTTTATCCTCTTCCCAAACTATTTCCCTTGTAAAATAAGCAGCACTTTACAAAATCCTTGGCTTTCTCACACTCCTCATGGCTCATGACAATTTCTAATGAAAACACTCCATATTTCTGGACAGTGTACATTTCAATATTTGATCTATTTAAAACAAAGTCAGACCTATTCTATCAACAACAACTAATAGTGAAGAGAACAATGGGAACAAGGAGAAGAGACAGATAATATGTGATTATATATCTTAATACATTTTTAAGAACAAATGTAATATCTACACCTATGACAGATAGGTGAGCAGGTTTCTCTAACAAGACAGAGCAGTTTTAAATAGCAGGAGGCAATACGTTATGGGATTTACATCACACATTTTGCAGTAAGATGGGGCAGAACGTATGCCAGATCCAAGAACTAGCAATACACTGTGTCATCCTTTCACAGTATGCTTAGTGGGAAAACTATGTAAGAGATACAGAAGTGGTCCAGGGGTCTCCTCTTTCCCTTTCTCTTTCTGAAATTAGCAGGCCTTATTCCAAGAGACCAGAGGTTTCAGCAGCCCAAGTCAACCAAAGCACCTTGTACAGAGGTCCCTCTGTCTGCCAGCAGACTCCCGAGAAGGCAGGGATGATATCAACACTTAGGCTGCAGCCACAACAGCATGGGAGTGCGTGTCCCCTTGTTACACAGGCAGGAATTTCTGTGATGGGCATGGCATTGTGCCAGCCCAATGATACTGGATGATTTCTTCAGGAAAATAAAAAAAAAAAAGGCTTTGTTGTTGTTGTTGTTGTTGTTGTTGTTGTTGTTGTTCACAGGAGAGCTTCCCTCATCACAGTTGCTTGGGCTGATGACAAAGGGACCTCATAGCCAGGGATGTTATGCACGGTCTGCTCTGCCTTGTTAATCCAGGTCTACCGTCAAGAATAGCGTTGACTTCATTTTGCAACCAGTTACAAGAGGTGGCAATGTCAGACGTAAGACTAGGAAGTAAACAAGGACTGAAGCTTCCCCTGGAGAGGAGTTGGAACATGTTTCTAGTTGTTATACGTTATATCTTTTAATTGTCCTGCAGAAATCTTACATTTTTAATGTGAGACTATACAGATTAGGTGGAGAGAGAAAGACCTTGAGGAGAGTGATTTTAATAATATAGTTGTGAAGATAACAAATTCCCCTTTTTCCACATAATACAATTTTCCAGCCTTGTTGCAAGGTGAAAGGCACTTCACAAGGACCGCCCCGCCATTTGTCTGTGATAGAACTAAGTGGCACTTCAGGACACGTGTCCTGGGAGCAGGTAAGTCAGATGTTTCTTCAAAGCAGCATGTTTCTGGCTCTGGAGCCTGTTTCTGGTTCAGAAGCAGCTGGAAGAGGCTTAAAAAATAAAGAGAAAAAAATAAAATCTTGTTCACTTACATTGAAAGCAAATCTCTTGGAGGGCTGGGTTTTTTTTTTTGTGACAGTTGTAATAACAAAACATGATGTCCTGGCCAGGTTCCAATCCAGGTAATTATATAATGCCCACATAAATGTTCCTTCTATTTCAAAGGTACTATTCATTAGGTACTGCTAAAGGTAAAATGGTTAGTAGTAAATTGGTTAGTGTGTGCTAGCATATGAAGATGCTGCAGTCTATTATTTGAGAAAAAAATAACTAGTGTTTTAGATAATTCAGTTGTGTGTGTTAATATCAAGAGAGTATTTTCCATTTCTAGAATACATAATACATATACATTTGGCATTAGTTAGTACAAAACACAAACAAGTGAGATAATAAAATATAGCAAGGAAAAGAAGAAAGAGTATGAAATAAATCCTCTCACACATTTTCTGGTTAAAAGTCATTGCAAAATTACATAAAATTTCAGAAAATATTGGGTCAATGCCGATATATATTTTTAATTTTATTCTGTCACTGTACTTTGTTTATTCACTTAACTTTCAGAATCGGCTCCAATGTTCCCATTTCAATCTTATTTTTATAGTCAGATGTTGAAAGAGTAAATGAAATGACAGTTTTATTCCATCTCAGACTGAGAAGTATCAGATATAAGAGCTAAAAATCAGAGGTCTTCACAAACTATTTCCTACTACACAATATTTTGAAATGACAGACAAAATCTCATCTAGCAGGGATTTGGGGATTCAAGATCAGAGTAAAATTCTTCTCTCTTGATGGCATCAAAGAGCTTGAGCTCAAGCTCAAGAAATGATCTGATTTCTCTCATGATGTAGACAATACAAGGAAATCAGTAATAAAATAGGAAATCAGGATTAAGTAGATAGCTTAAACAGTTGAATTGCTGTCAACAAAATTGTGTCCCAAGAAGAATATAGAGAATATTTTGGACAATGCATGTATGTTTTATTTCATGCAGGAGATTTTTTAATCAATAATATGTATTGGCTATTGTCTCTTACACCAGCCTCCCTCAACTACTACACTTACCTCATCAATTGCATCTTACTTCATCAGAAAGGCTACCTAGGAGGGGAAAGTGGGTGGCAGACCTTCATTTCTAATAAGCCAAAGTGAATAAAACAGAGCTTAAGTTTGAATTCTACTTTCTGTCCAGCTCCATAAATGAAAAACATAGAAGAACCAGTTGGATATACCACAAATGATGAGAATCACCAAAAAGTTCATTGGGATGTTAATCAAAAGTTCTTCTGCTGATAGATTAGCGCTATTATATATATTTAAATATATTATATATAAAGCAATAGATATTTCAGTATGGTGGAGGATCAAACCCGGTATAACCCAGAGTCCACTTCCGCAAGAAATAGTGTATGACTCTAGCTGCTCAACATTGACAGAAAGCAGAGATCCCACTGCTTCCCAAGCACACATTCCAATTCTCCTGCCTCCATAGTCCTGCTGTTCGCAGGACCTTTTCCTGGCTGCCACGTTCCTTAGATGCCTCCACTAGTAAATTCAGCTTACTAACTTGAAAGGTAATATTCAGAAACTTGGATAATCCCCTTTTCAGCTCACTAGTTGAATGGACTCAAGGAAAGAAGCTCTGCAGTAGTGAGATGAAGTGGTGGGGGTGGGATTGTGAGAGGCAGTAACCAGGAGTGAATGACAACTCTTACGACAGGAGCAACCTATCAGATTGGTATTGCTGCTTGCTAACCTAAAACTTAACTCTACCTTCCCAGCACTTTAAATGATTAACAGTGCAAAATTCTTAGATGCAAAAGGAGAGCTGGGCTAAAATTGTTCTCAAGTGTTCATTCTTTCAAGGTGCTTAAAAAAATGAATACTTTGTATGAAAGCAAAAGAACTAATGTATTCTCTTACCTAAAGTTATACATGCGCTAAAGTTCCTTGAAGAACTGAGGCCTAATTTATTTCAGCTAAAGGGGGTCTCTTTCTCACCTTCAATTAAGTTAAAATGTCAACTCTTTGTCATCACGAATGATGTCACTATTTGCTGACATAATTTCTAAACTAGTAAAACATACCACACTGGCAATTAGCCTGATCCAGTGTAAGACAATGACTCTTTTGGAGGGGTATATTTTTTAAATATTAGCTTTGTGCTGGCAATTTTGTTTTCATTTCATTTGTCTTCAGCATTGACCAAAGGAATTAACTTGCTCTAATGAGGTCAGAAAGAGGTTTTGTTAGAAAATGTCCCTATTAATCATTGTAATAATCACTTGATTTAATCATTTGAAAAACAGACCTCTTGATAAAGTACTGATTACCTATCCATGTGCTAAAAACTACTAGTTCTAAATCAAGAAAGAGTTGATTCAGCCATTCAGCCTCCAATGAAAGACAAATTAATTTTGAGGTGATTTGGAAAAGACATTCCTGAACTAAAGCTCTTTGGAATTTAGCAATTGTCTTTTAAGGAGAAGGATACGTTTGCTCGGCTATTTTGATTCATCTACAATTTGAAGTCTGTCTAAATACAATGGAGATGATAACTTCACGTGGAGACCCTAAGACAAGCTTGGTACTGTCTTCTTGTCACCTGCAGACAAGATCAAGGATTCTTCACTGGTTTCAAATCCATTAGAGGTTAAGGCAGTCTGAATTTCTGCAGATTTGCAGATGTTGCAGAGTGGGCTACCTCTTACAAATCAGTCAACACCTCTGTCCAAGAAATAAGCTTGGCTAAAGATTTATTTTACTGGTTCACAGGTGGGTCCTTTGATTTCTTAGACCTCTGAAAGCAGCCTCCCCCGGGACCAAATGCCTGCAGGCAGTGTATGTCCTGTAAGCACTGGTTACTCAGATATAGGCAGGTCACCAGCACTCTGTGCAAGGAAGAAGATCTTGCAATTGCTTAGCAGAGCCTGAAGGACTGGCAGAAGCCCTCGCCTGTGCTGCTCAGTCAAGCAGAGGCCTGAGGCAGCTGGGTGTGCGGATAAGGTGCACAGGAAGAGCTGGGAGAGGATGCAGCAGGTGCTGGAGCTTAGAGAAAGTGCGTGTAGGTAGCACACTAGGAGAGGAAAAGGGATTTACATCATATTTGAATAGCATAGTAGACCTGATTCACTTTGTACTGCCTTAAATACAGTAAATTCATTCCCTCTGTGACCCTGAAATACTAATAACACTAATACTAATAATCCTAATTTCCATATTAATTCTCCTCTATGACCTTCTATTAGGGGAGAAATCATGTAACCAGGTTAGCAGTAAGGTGTCGAACATGACAACTACTTTGAGCAGAGCTCAGCAAGAGGCAGACTGGGAACCACTGGTCTGGATCATAGTGTGTAATAGCACTTTCTGGGGATATTGCCTACAAAATGGATCAAAGACTTCTACAAGGCTATAAAAGTGGGATAAAAAAAAGGAGAACAGAAGACAGGATTTGCCTCCCCATTCAGTTCCCTGTCCCACCACCAGAAAGCATGAGACACTTGACTTCTCCTTGAAGACAGAAAAAACTGTGCCCATGAACTGTGCACATACTGTTAAGGTTCCCTCCCTCTTTAAGAGCAAATGTCTTCAGCATAAAGTTAGAGGGGCCCATAATAGCAGTCCTGAATGAAGTTCCAAACGCAGCCAACACTTGAAATTTTAGCTCTACACTTTACCCAAAGCCACAGTGAGTCAGCAGACTAATAATCTTAATTCCCAGGACAGTATGCAGTATCCAAGGTCAAAGACAGCAACACATGAAAACCCACTGCCAATCCACAAGGCTGCTATTCAGAAGGGAGAATAAGAATTCAACAGCTCGGATTAGCTTTTAGCATTAATTCTCTGTGGCCACTGGCTTGTTTCAACTTCTTCAGTTTTGTTCTTTCTCTAAAAAGAGAGGAAAAAAAAGAAAAGAAGAACTAAGGGAATTCCCAGAAATTCTACAAAGACGTTATCACTTTTTTTTAAGATGAGAGTTTTGACAAGATGACATCTTTCTGTCCCTCTAGACATGTTTCAGAAGATACAAATCAGCATCATTCTGTTACACTGATAAAGCCAGGAGAATCACATTGAATAGCAGGCTCCAATCTCTTGTTGAAAGTGCTGAAATACTTTTCTTATGCCTTCTAAAAATACCTCCTTTTTGCTCATCTTGGTATTTAGTATTATGAACAGATCAGGCAGAGTAAGTCTGTGATGTTTTCTAAGACTACTTTCAAATGAGTATACCTAATTTTTTCAAATGATACCTTTTGATAGACCTTTAGATTGGTAATTCAGAAAAACTCCTCACTTAAACTCCCTACCTGTAGCATTTCAATTCCCAGGTAACACACTGAAGGAGAGAAAGCAAATGCAATGTTGTACTTCACAGGCTTTCAGCAACAGCCTGGACTGTGAGAGGTTTGACTCATTCCTTTCATGTAGATTTGTCTATTCCTGCTACTAGGAGATACTGATGGAAAGCTTGTCTATATGTGTATTAAAATCTCACTGCAGTCTTTCTTTCTAATTCCCACTGTTCACTTTCTATCCTCCTGACAGCAATTACACCGTAAATAAAATCAGACACAGAAATTATCATTAATCAGCTGGCTATAGAAAGGAGCAAAGCAGTATTCAAGTTCATGTGCTGCAACTAATGAGTGAACTTTATTTTGTCTGTGCCTTCAGACTCGCAAAGCACCCTTCCCATGACTATCAAAAGACACTTAAAGATGCTGATTGTCACTGTCAAAATAAACACAAATTGAACACTATTCTACATGAACATGATATGCTTCCTAATAGAATCTGATCTTTCATATCCAAATTGAGATTAATTGCATCCATCTCAAGGATTAAATATTTTTATTAAAATTTAAAGTGAATGTTTTCCTTTATTCATCTGGATTCTTATCAAATATAAACTCGGCCCTCTTTTGTTGATAGACAGTAGATAAAACTCAGCCCTTGCATTCAGAAGCACAGATACCAAAGGCAATTTTTGAATGATAGAGAAGCAACAAATATGGTTTTAACTTGACTCATCTTTCCCGGTCATATACTATATCACATTCTGTAATTCAGTCCAAATTATCTATAATTTAGGTATTTTTATGAAAAGTTTGACATATATTTCCACAGTTAAAGTCTCTACTAAATGGTTTGTCCATCTCAAGTTTGCATGAACGAAATCAACCTATGCCAAACTTTTAAAGTATTTTTCTTATATATACACACAGTGATGGTAGTGTAACTGATTATAGTTAATGAGAGTTTCCTAAAGCATTTTAGAAAAGCAAAGATCTTTCCAGAGAGTTTAGTGTTTTTGGAAAATTCACAAGCGGCATCAAAAGTAGAGCTGTAAACTGAAACATTTGGTCAAAGATAATTCAGCCTTCACTCATACAGCCTTGAAGCTTTTACTCTGGTCTAGTGGAATTATACAAGCAAAACTGCTTAATATCACTGTAGGGCAAAGCATGTCCAGAAAGTCAGTATTCTCTTGTTGATGATAACACATCCTTTTCTTCTTTTTTTTTTCTTTTTTTTTCCCAACTATCTGATTTCAAATGTTAATGTTCCAAGGTTAAAAACAGATGTCCCTGAAACCAGGTGCTTCTATTTTTCTCGTTTATCAAGACAAGGAATTTTGCTTTGAAGGCAGCTGCTCAGCGGACCTAGAGGACTTAGTCTAAAAAGTGTTCTAATTTTATCCTATTCCAGAGATATCAAGATTGGGCAATAGCCCCTTATATTTCAAAGTATTGCCCAAGGCTCAGGAACAGTATGTCTCACAATCAGTTTTTGGAATAATGAAGCTGAAATTCCACCCAGCATTTGGAGACTTACTTCAGCTAAATGATCCACCTTAAAAGAACATATAATCTCCCTTGGACTACCTCAGTTGGGAGAACTTTATGCAAGCCAATGACAAAAGATGTAAATATCCGGTCACCAGAAAGCTTTGGGGAAAAATGTGGTAAAATTATCTTTGATATTTTCATCTTAACAAGATTCTGCAAACAAAAGAGCAAAATGTCACTTTTTCTACAGCTGTGAGCATATAATTTAACCTAAGAAAATAAGATGCTTAGATCAAAGCCTATCAGCATCTCAGTTCCCTGAATACATCAATAAATTTGTTTGGACATTTTTCATTGGCAAAGAAAGAGAGACTGAGATTAAAAGATTATAATAATAGATTTCCTAGATCATCTTGAAGTCTTGATTCATCCCATTAGGCATTTTGAGAGATATAAATGCTATTAAGATAGTTTTATCAAATTTTAATATGTTTACTTTTGTCTTCCAACTTTTAACTATAATTATATCCTTGCTTGACCTGCAGAATCCCTTTTCTACTGAATTTTCTTTAAGTACGATGAAGATACTCACAACCTCTCTCAGATAATTCTAAGCTGGATATCAGAATCACCTCAAATAAAACAAGTTTTCTAGTCCTTTAATCATGCTTATGTCTCTACAGCATCATTGTGTATGTCTGCTACCTCAGCACTTACTATGGAGAGTTTATATCTCCCCAATCCAATTAAAATTGTCGTGTTTGTATATCCAAAAATGATACAAGCATTTTGGATGTAAAATTGCACCAGCACTTCCTTGGGGATAGAAACTTCTCCATCTGTGCAACATCATATAATCCTTGCTGAGGACATTTGTTCCTAGGTATTACATTGAAGAATAGTCATGGTCATAACACTAGCAACAATAAAAATATTATTCTGCTGACACCTCCAGGGTCTTCCAGATCCTATAAGATCTATCTTATTTCTTGCTAACATTTTTCATATATGGCCCAACTAAATCACATATTGTTTCATCTTTCCGTGACTCTTTTTTATTTATCACTCACCTTAATTCTTTTATTTTATCTGTGTCAGCTATTGTTTTTCGTTCTTGATTTTTTATAAAAATATTAAATATGGTAGGAAAGAAGTGAATTTTTTGCAACTCTGTGAGAAATGTTTCTGTTCACTGTTAAACATGGTTCCCTGTTTAAATATTTTTTGAGATAAGATATTCATCCAGTTTCAGTTCTTTTAATAAGTGTGGTAGCACATCTGAAAAAAAAAAAAAAAAAAAAAAAAAAAAGAAAGACAAGAGATCTGGATTCACAAATGTTTGCAATTGCTAGGTAACTCTAACAGATAAGAGCTTCGGGGCAGTTGTTCTTGGTCATAACTGGCAAGTCTTACAGTAGTGATGGAGGAAGACCGCTGGTGCAAATCCCCCAAAACCAAAGATATGCTTTATTATTATCCTGCAGAGTGTAAGTACCTGCAAAGTGTTCAAATCACAAACAAAAGTAGGAAAATCAGGTCTTTGATCAGTCACAAAACCACTGAGGTTAAGAAGTAGTAGTGGATAAAAAGCTGTAGTTATGAGGAATTGTACTGTCGTGGAAGTGTCCAGGATTTCTCCAGACACTCCAGGCACTAATGGTTCTTCCACTGTGGAGCTCTGGTGTGGATATGATACCTAGAACTGTGCACAGGAACCGAACTACACAAAATTTACCACTGTGTTTTTAACTGAAGCCAGTGCACAAGCCCCAGATGAGCGATTAGTATCTTTATCCCCCCCAAAAAATACAGAGCCTACCAAAGCATTTTGCTATGTTGTTAATGCTGTATCTTGAGCGTAGGAAGACTCTTATGCAGAATGATGGCTGAGCCTTAAATAGTGGTGGAAGAATTATTCTTTCTTGCCTCAAGCCTTCACAAATGGAAATCATAGAAACGAGTCTGTTTTTTTTCAGTGGAGCTGTCTGGCCTGCTTGCTCCCATAGACTGTTTTGCAAAATCTGGTATAGAACATGCCAGAGCACTGTTTGTTTCCCTCTCACCCAGCGTAATCATGCTCTTCCTTTCTTCCTGCCTTCATTACATTCCTCTTTTCTTTCATCCTTTCTTCCTTCCATCCTTTCTGCTATCCTTTCTCTCTATTTCTCACTTGCTTGCTTGCTTACTCTTTTCCCAAAAGTGGCACAGCAATGGGTTCTTTTGGGAGAAAGACAGGAGGTATGGGGGCAGAACTGTGTTAATGCCCTAATTAAGTCTGTAGTTAGCCGATAGGAAAATGGTTGTCAGGAGAGCTGATAACAAGCATAAACATGACAGGCTTGTTTTGAAAAGTCATCCTGTCACTCTGTTTACTTAGGCTACTGCATGCAGCTCCCAGCTACTGTCATATATGCTTATATTGATCCATCTGCATCACCACTTCCTTTTTTTTTATTTTTTTTCTCCTTTTAGGAATATAGATACATTCTTAACATGTCTTGTGTTTCAAGAGAAAAAAACTCCCCACAGTAGAAGTGTATTTTCAGTTATTTAAGGAATAATATGAAAGAAAAAGCTCTGAAAGGGAGAGGAACTTCACATGTCTGATTTAACTTTTGGAATGACTTACAGATATCCTTGTTCGTGCTAAATTCTATTCAGCAATATTTATTTAAACAGTTATTTAATATTACTTATTATATTACTATAAATATATTATATATTATATAAATACTTATAAATACTTAAAAGTATTTAATATTAGACTTGAAATGTCTATTTTACATATATTTTCAGTAGGGATCAGAAAAGATTACAAAATATAAGGAAGGGTAGCAGTGTGTATAAGATATGTCAGGTCAGTCTCTCCATCTCACTGCATATACTATGAGGGCAATATTTCTTTCACCCTTGGAATCATAATGTTATACTTTCTTCATTACATTGATTATCAATAAGGCTTCATGAACTGCTAAACTTTTTGGCTATATGAAAAAGTCCTTCAGACTATCCAAGCTGTGATATGAGGTTTAGAATTTCTGATTTGGATAAATCTGTCCCAGTTTCCCATAGCTGAAGACTTGCTGTAGCCTGAAAGCTGAGACACAAATGCCAGCCTCATACTGGATTTCTTCTGGGTCAGTTCATCATCAAAGCTCCCCTTTCTCAGTTTCACATGATAGCAGATAGATAGAACAATGTTTCCCTCCTGTATGTATGACTCCAAAACAGCAAGAGGGATCTGTGTAACAGTGGTTTCATTTGATTTTGCTTTAGCTTAGGTAGAAGGAGTTATGTTTTCTGTAAAAACAGCCAGGTATCAAGATGGGGTTGCTCTTGTTTCTTCCCTTAACCACAGGTGACTCATGAAGGGTAAGCAATGTTTCACAAATTCACCTTTAATTTTAGAGCTGATACAAGAGAGAGAGGCCTTATCCATGTCCAGCCCACATAAAGGAAGGCTAGCTCTTCCTTCAGAGGAGGGGGCATTATTAGAAGTCATTTTGTTTAGGGCTTGTAAAGGAACAATTTCCAGAGAGAAAGAAAAAGGATCTATCATAGACTCCCTGCTAAGAATGTTTTACTTTTTTTGTAGACCTCCATTTTTAAGTATGATATAGAGAAATGTTTTGTGAAATTCCTCTGGGAAATGGCCTATAAATGGATAAAGTGGCTCACATTCTCTTTGCAACAGATACATGAAGGTTGACTGCAAAAAACACATTGATATAAGCATGGAACTACCCATATCTGATATCTCTAAACTGTCTATATCTTCTATGGAAAGTGTTTCCAGCTCCACAGATTGACACAGATCAAAAAACATTTGTTAAGTATTGCTTAGATCTAACTGTACATCTTCCATCAATGAAAGTCATGTGGCTAAATTCCCATCCACCTCTTTGAAGAGTTGTCCAGAGATGAAAAGATTCTCTCTTCTGTTATCTAACTTGTCTCCAATGATTCATGTAAAAAAAAAAAAAAAAAAAAAAAGTAACTTCAGAAAAAAAACAATCAGCCTCTTAGAGATGTTTCCCAATACTAAATAGCGTTGTTTTTAAAGATGCTTCTCTACAGACAGAGTTACAGACGTTACCTCTGGGCAGATGTTTAATGTGCTCTCAAGCACTGCTGGGAGAAATGAGGCAGCTCTCCTCTGTTCTGCTAGGGGGGATGAAGACCTTTGGTGGGATAATAGAAGTTTAAGAAATTTTCAGCTCAGTTGCTGAATTATTCACTCTTATCTCTTCTACAAATCAGCAGTACAGATCTTAGTAAATTTATGTGCAATTTTTTTTTTATAATAATTTGCACTTATATGGGATCATTCAGAGAGATCAAAGCCATTTATATATATACACAGTAGGAAATGCATAAACAGAAAAAAAAAAAGAAATTCTGGGAAACTATGTGACTTGTACTAGTTCACTTGAACTTTTGGCAAAAACAAAACAAAACAAAAAGCTCTACATACTTGTCTCTATACAGAGATGCCAATTTAGTCAGAAGACTCTAACTAGAAACCTTCTAACTAATATAGAGAAAAAAAAATCTCTCCAAGAAATTATTTAATTGAGTCAATAAAAAAGGGTCATGCCTTAAGTGTTTATGCTGGGAAAGTAGCCTAAAAATTGAGACTGGAAACACAATGTGTTGCGTTTGTTGCAGGAGAAAATACTGGTGACTATATGAGTGACTGAAATGGCCAAGAATAAAAATAGTTTCTTTTCTCATGAAAGACAAAGGAAAGGAGATACAAAAATTATATCAATTAAACGGTCCTACTGTGCAATATAAATAATATACCTCTTTTCCTCTTTTGTTATAATGTCTGTGTGACTTAAAAGAAGCTTTTGGTCTACGGTAAATTTTAGAGCCTGGGATATGGCTATGCTTCTAAATAATTAACTGCCTTTTCACATCATGCTCTTAGAAGGATATAGTCAGTGCCTATTAACATCCTTTTTGAATTACCATTCCTCTTGGTTAGTACCCTGTAAACTCATTAAATTCAGGTGCTGTGGATGTGACTGCAGTCATGTGTTACTGGGTTGCAGACTCATAAAGCTTTCTTTAAAGATAAGGAACAAAGTTAGAATATGTTTCCTATGGAAAGATACACAATGACAGGTATCTTTGTTTTCTTATCATATGTATGTCTTGTAGTGAAGTCCACGCTCATAGTAAATAGATGAGATAAAATTAGGGGGGAAAAATGAATAGATAGGGTTGATTTGATTTCAGTGGTATTCTGATGTTTACGTTTTGGAAGAAGGAAATGGTTGATCACTATTATTTGTTGTATTACAAAATTATGTCTGAAACACTTTTTAATTTATCCTAAACACTTTCCTCTGTTATGTGTTGTCAGATCCCAAATTTTTATCATGACCTTCATGATGGTTGGAACTATGTGAATCATGTGAATATACAAGAATTTCATATTTTCTTAATTTTGTAAGTTTGTAAGTTTGTCATGTAGATACAAAAATGAAAAGGACAGTGAAACACCAGCTACTAATAAACAGGTTTATCTCACAATTTTTAAGTTAAGCATTATTGGTTTAGGTGATTTGATGTATGGCCTTTTTTTATTGTTATTTTTATTTGTGAGTTATCCTCTACTGGGCAAGTATTATAAGCTTAGGCTTATAAGCTTAGGCACAAAGTAAGAAACCATCCAGAGAGCAATGCAACCTAGTCCGCTGTATTGAGAGACCATTTGCAAGACCTATAGTCCACTATCTATTCCTGCCTAAGGTCACAATTAGTTATTCATATGCCAAGGTAAGAGTAAGTACTTAAATCAGGGATCCCTGTTTAGGATAATGAAATTACTGGCTCTTGATAGGGAATAGTTCTTTCACAGAGCACTGATTTACCACTGATAACTGAAGCCATAAAAAGAAAAAACATGATAACTCTCCCTCTGCAGAGTGAGGCTGTGTCTGCTCTGGTAAGACACTACATGATGCAATAGGAGCAGACCAGCAAATGCAAAGAGGGTGGAGATTTTGTGTATGTGTGTGTGAAAGGGGATGAGCTGACTGTCCTTCCATGTTTGGAGCATTAGGTGTGCTCCTGGAACAGAACTTTCACTTTAATTTCATCTGGAAGAAATATGGCTTTGCCATGGAAACAATTCTGCAAAATCTGGCCAAACACCTTAATTTTAAGATATCATACTGGGGAGGGGTGAAATATATTTTCTGTTCAGTGTAGTGGTCTTCAACTTTGCTCCTAGAATCAGCTCAGTATGGAGCCAGATGATTCCTAGGGCTGGAGGCAGGAACACTCGGATGTGATATAGAGTGAGAGATGAGTTGAAAGAGTGAGGATAGGGCCCTAGCAGACTGACTTAAGATCAGTGCAGGGGGCTATATATTTACACTAGAGGAAGAACTTGCTATAGAGGAATCAGTGAGACACACTGCAGAAACATCTATCCCTGGTAGCACTGTGATGTAGCCCTACACTATTTAGAGATATCAGACCCAAGAGCAGAGTTTTGAACTAAGATGTTTGCTAATTTGATCTTCTCTGCATTTTCCCAATTACATACCCCAGAGTAGCATAAGGAAAATGGTAAAAACAGTGAAAAAAAGAAAACAAATAAAATGCTAGTGAGGAGCGTGTCCATTTTTGTTTAGGCATGCATTAGAAATCAGTGGCAATTTATGTAACTGAATAAAGCAAGCCTCTGAGAATAGCTGTGAAACATGCCATCTATCTTTTCTCCTAAAAGTAAGGTTGCAAACAGAGTTTTTAGTTCATCAGGCCATCAGCATGTCAGTGAAGAGATTTAACACCTCCAATAAGAGACTGAATAGCCATTAAAATAAGTGTAATGGGCATTTTTCAGTGATGTTGAACATGTTGTAGGTTTTTTTTCCTTCTTTTTTTTTAGTTTTGTGAAATGCAGTTTCCACTGACCCTATATTTCCAGCTCTACAAGATTTCTCAGTGTATCCTAGCTAATTGCAATTTAGCATGCATCAGGCAATTGTTCACACTAAAAATGAAGCCAAGTTTTGAATTAGTCCAATATGTGACTCTTGAATACACTTCTCTCAGGGCAAATCTTCTCTGGACAGATTAACATCAACAACATTTTGCATTTGAAGAATTTTGAATTTCTCATTAAACATCTGTATGCCCTTTCAATTATTTGTACAGACAATAATTCTTAATATATGCAACTTAGTAATTTGGGCTTCTATAGGTCATTACAAATGTCCCCAAGAAAGAGGATGAATTTTAAAATTATAGCTCTTCTTATTAATTCTTAAAATGTACTGCCCTTCATAAATGTTTAAGAGTGGACTGATTTGCTTGTTTACTTCTCAGTATGCCTGCTTCCCAATCAGTATGAATCTCCTCCTCACTTATGTGAATGAGGAAAATCAAGATTTTAACTCCTCTGATTCTTCTCCTGATTATCATGAATTGTCTACAAATGCAAGTGACTCAAGACAAAGGAGATTACTAATCAAGCGGTCAAGAGGGCAGGAGTATCCTTGTGACAGACTGTTGCCTTTTCTCTTCCATTCCTATTCAGCGCCCTCTCTCTTGTCTTTTCCCAAATGCTTTGCAATATTCAGTCCATCTTTTTGACCAGTACTGAGCACTGAGATGATGTTTTAAGAAGGGTTTCCATTTTAGCCCTAAGACCTCATTTGGTAATCACAGTCAGCTTAGAGACCATCACTTCATAGCAGAAATTAGTAGATTTTTTCTTTTTCCCCCGTGGATGTTCTCTTACATTTATGCATATTGAATATTACCTGCTATTGTACTGCCTAGTGATTCAGTGTTTCTGAAATGCTTACAAGGTATAGCTTGTTCTTATTATCCTGAGAGAAAATAGTATTATGAGAGAACTTTGCTACTTCAACAGTCAACTACTTTTTTTTCTAAACTTGTATACTTTTCTTGAAAAATATAGACTTAAGCAGAGATCCCTGTGGGAATCTAGTGATGATTTCAATCTGCTCAAAGCTGATCACATATTTGTGCTCTGAGTCTCCTTTCTTTTAAATGTTTTTATCCACATGAACTGCTTTCCTATTTTGCTATAACTGCTTCCTTAAGAGACTCTGGCAAACCACCTTTCTAAACATTTACCTAAATTGAAATTTAACTCCTTTTTAAGGCAATTTTAGATTTTCTTTACCACAGTTCAAGGTGAAGACTCACACTGAAATGTCCTTACAAGATTTTGAAAAATTTTAATTCCGCTCTTATTACTTTTTCCTGTTTCTTACTGTGAATCTGGAAAACGAAGCTGGTGATAATGCAATGTCCTTTACTGTTACAGTTTCCTTCCTTCAGACAAGACAAAACAAGTAGCAGTAACAAACCAGATGATTGATTACACTGTTTGTTAATTACAATGTATTAATACTCTTACAGATCAAGCTTACATTATGTGCTACATGATGTGCTTGAAAGTGTAAAGCCAAATAGTCAGTGTCGCAGAAGTCAAACTCATTTCAAGGTTCCATTTGAAAATGAGGCAGAAGTAATGATGACAAATACTCTGTGTTAATTCATTTTTATTGCATTTTTCATAAGCTGCTTAAAAAATGCTCACGTTAAAGATCATGCCTCCTTTAACAGTTCTTAGTGTTCAGTTTACATATCCATTGATGGGGTAAACTCTGGTAAGTACACTTTAATTGATGTTACAAATTTAGTGTTACCTTTCACCTCTTAGCCTTTCTCAAATCATTGTATTTTCATGGGTAGAGGGGACTAAACGCCGGTGAAAATGCGAAGAAGAATTCTATATTGAAAAAGACAAAAACAACATTACATCATTTCTCTATGCTCTCCCTGAAATCTCAGTTAAATGGTTTTTCAGGACTTTTGCAGTGCCAAGTCCTTTTAGGAAAACATTCACAAAGCTGCTCCTGAAGATAGTTTGAAAAGATAAGGCTGAAAATGGCCAGTGAGAATTGAACAGATGGAGAGGATACCACTGGAGAGATAAGAGAAAGAATAGGTATTCAAACTGACCACAGCTAAAGTAAACAAGTAGCCCACCAACTGTTGGGCATTAAAAAAAAAAAAAAAAAAAAAAAAAAAAAAAAANAAAAAAAAAACAAAAAAAAAAAACCAAAAAACAAATTCAGAAATTCCTAAACCCACTATAACGATGTCAGGAAGAAAATCAATCTTCCTGCTGAAGAACTCCCAAACACTGTCTGAAAAAAAAAATCAATACTTATTCCGACCTTGTATTTGTTTTGAACATGTCAATTCTGTCTACACCGATACCATCCAAGCATAAGTAATAAACAATCTAATGAGCCTTCACAAACATGTAAGTACGGTATTAGAGCATGTCAAGCCATTTGAGACTAATTCGAAGTCTGCAGGGTGCAGAAAATACTTATGACAGTTTTAATCCCACACTTTTATTACAATGTGCACAAAAATATACATACTAAATCTGGAAAAACTGCAAAACTGAGATTTTAGTATTAGGTGAATTTATAGAATAAAATAGGACAGACTTTTACACAGCACACTCTAGCAGAAAATTGTGGGTTTTGTTTTTTTTTTTTTTAATTCATAACTTTTTGCACATGGTCAATTTATACAGCATTTCCACAGTAAATCTGTGATTTGGAGTGACTTGGAGAGAACTGTGGAATTATACAGAGCCCTTCAAGAAGATCCTATTCTTGAGGTAGTCTCTCATCAACCATTTTATAATACTTGCTAGTCTGATTTAAGGAAGGACATGTTCCTAGAGCTCATCTGCTGCTTAACAACTCCACTTAAACTATGCTCTGAAAATTATTTTAATACTACAAGTGAATGGCTTGAACTGAATCCTCACACAATACCTTAAGTGGGAGGAAAGAACAGGCACTGCCTCCACAAAGACATCTATGCTAGGAAAGTCCAGGAATATTGGGCTGCCTCAAAGAGATGCAGTTTTACTGTGGCTTTTTCAGCCACAGATATGATGGCACCTGAGAAGATGTGTTCACTGAGTCCTGCATCTCAGGACATAACATTGGACGAGGAAGCAGGAAAGCAAGACTTTGAACTGTCACCTTCATTTCCAACTCCTACACTGAGTTCCATGACCCATCAAGGGATGAAAGGAGGAGTAGGATATCTTATAACAGATACTTCAGACTTGGAAGGGTCCCAATCTATCTCAAATGCCATCAGGTAACCAAGCACAAATGCATACCTTACTTCACTTATCTATCCGCAACCTCAGCTTTAGACAACACTTGATATGGGGACAGTATCCCCAGGCCATCCTGAGCAGACACTGCTTTTCTATATGGCCTTTGAGTGACTGGTACACATAGATTAGCTCACAAATGAGGTAGGCTAAAATTCAGAGTGAAAATTGGATATTTTGAATTTGAAGTAAGACTGCTCACCTTTGCAGCTAGCAAGTGCTAATCAATCATCAACAACTCCACAGGCATAAATGTCAGCAGGGAAAGGAAAATTTTACTTTTAATATAAGCTAGCAGTCATCGAATCATAGAATAATTTAGGTGGGTCTCTGGAGGTCTAAAAGTTCCACCCCTTTTTAAAACCATGGCCAACTTGACTGTTTCTCTGAATCTTGTCCTGTTGGTTTTTGAATATCTCCTATGGCATTCAAACTACCTTTGTTCTTACTGTGAATGTCTTTGTTCATATAAAAAATTTACTGCTAATTAACACTTATTTGCTAATAGGTAAGTAAAAGACAATTTCTGTCATTCTTATCAACATAGACTTTCTTTAAATGATTTAAATCTAAGGGTTTAAAGGAGGCAAACTTTTGCTTTTGCTGACTCTACACCACGTAAATCAGATTTTTCTTCATGTACTTATCAACCTTTATCTTAATCCTAAAGAGTGTGGTTCACAGTTCTGGTGTCAGATGAGGATGGACTTTAGCATATATTAACATTAGAGAGAGAAGGCTGAAGACTGATTGTTTTTGCCCCCTCAAAATATAACGGCAGCTGGTGGAGCTCAGTGCAAGAAGACTCTGGTAACTGGGGCAAAGAGAGAATACAAAGTCACTTAGTTTAAAAGTTAAAGTAGACTAATCTTTGCCTCATTTTAAAAAAAAAAAAAAAAAATAAATGCTTCAAATTAATTAATCGTTCCTAGTTAAAACATGCACTACAATTTAAAGCTAAGCCTTCACTGTGAGTTCTAATATGTACATATATATTCTGTATGACAACAGCTTTTCCACAGAAGAGAAGGCAAAGTCCGAGGGGAAAGCCCTAACTTCTATCAGCTCCTAAATCTTTATTATTATAAAAGGATGTCCCTACTTCCCACAGCAGAAATGCAGTGCTTGAACTAGCCTAGGCAGTAGTGCCAGCACAGCAGGAGTCTAGTGTGAACTAAGTCACTTCACCAAACAGTTCAAAGAAACCATATTAGCATTGCAGTGTAGTGACAAGTCTGCTTCACTGAAGTGCCAGGCTGCTTGCAACTGTAACTTGCACATTATACAGTACTAGTTAGCTAAAGCTAAAAGCTGCAACTTGATTTTATTTTTTATTTCTATTTTAAACAAGTTCATGCTGTCTGTAACTAACACCTAGAATGCCTTTTTGGTCAAAAAGGTTTCTGGGTTAACTTCTCTTTGACATTGCCACATTTCTTCTGTATGCTTCTTAGGTTGTGAAGTTCTAGAAATATTTCCAGGTAGTGGCAGACTCCTGCCTACCAGATTTAAGCGGGCTAAGAGTAGAATCACTTTACTTAAAAACGGCCATCTGAGAGTCTCCACGGCCCATCAACCACTCTCTGCACTGACCAAACATACCTTTGGGAAGGGAGATAGCTCAGCCACAGTTTGAAATGCATTAATGTATAAATTTTCCATTGTATATGGCTGGAACTGAGGTCTGCCCCTGCAAGACTGTGTCCTGGGTTCCCCTCACATACTTGCTTGCTGGTGCCATACATTTTTTTCTGTTTCCATGCATCATTACCTGTTTTCTATGATGGTAAAAACCTCTATCAGAAGCAAGTTCTCAAAATAAATTCCCATCCTGGAAGTTGTGTGCTTCGGGCAGTGACAGGACTTTGATACCCTCAGGTAGCAGAAGTTCAGCTCACACCTTGAATGAGGGCTCTAACTACTGATTGCTAGGAAAGCAAGGGTACTTTATCCTCCTGTAACCACGCTCTGAAGGGAAAGAGCATCCATTGCTGCATTCTGCTCTGCAGATTAAAGGCTATTTGGGAACTTAGGCAAGGAAGAACCTGATGGGTTTGGGTTGAGAAAAGCAATGAGCTGAAACAACTTTCTTGGCAAAGTTTTAGGTTCCATTTCTAGATGTTTCTACCATTACATAATGGAAGATTTAAATCACTATATGCTTATATATGCAAGTAGATACACTTGAAATATTTTAATCCTTCTGAGAATCTACTCCTTATTTTCTTTTTCTTACATGTTTACAAGAATAATATCAATCTCACCAGTCAAATTTCTGCCAGATGTGTATGTTTGTTACAGAGTACACTCATTTTGAGCATGATTTGGAGCATGCGGTGAATGAAAGGTCAGTTTGTGTTTGTCCATTTTAACCATGGAAAAATACAGGAAGTTTAATGAAGTAAACTAAAATAAAAGTGTAAAAAAATGCAAAAAGAAAAAATAATGCTGTAGATTAGCAGGAATTTTTTAAATCAATGTTACTTCTCTTTTTTTTTCACCCCGAGATAGGACAATAGGGAAGTTCCTTAAAGCAACAGATTGAAAGGGTTGGATTAAAGAAAATAGGTGGTGACAATGTACTCTCTGAATGCAATTTAAAGCTTTATATTATATTATTTGTTCTACATTCAAAGAGAAATGGCTCTAAATTTCAAAGGTCAGACCCAGAATCAGATTCTAATTCTTCAAAGATTCAAAAGTTTTACAAAGTGCTACAAAGATTCAGGAGGTGTTACATCACAGCTGTTAAACTGGGTTATTATTTCAATTGGAAAACTGAAATGATGGTAAAATGCGACCCTTATAGGGCATACAAGCATTGTAGTCTTACAAACTGCATTGGTCATATCTTTGAAATGTACTTTTTCCCATCTGATTGTGTACCCAACGCAGATCTTGCAGCAAAATGAAATTTGATCATGGTATCATTACAAGGAGATATTGTCTTTTTTGTGTGGATTTCTCTGTGTATGTGCGTGTGTGTGTGTGTATTTTTATGACTACAATATTCTGACCTACTTTTTTTAGATATTCTAATATTCACTTATTTGAGAACTGATTCAGAGAATCTTGATACAATACTGATCACATATCCACTAGAATCATTTACTCAGTATAACCATTTCAGGCTTTTTTTCTTAAAATAAGAATAGCAATATGAAATATGTAAACTTAATGAGCTTATATTTCAAAATACTTCAGAAAATTTAATTACTCCTGTTTTACACATGGAAAAACAGTCAAATAAAGGTAGAGTAACATAATGATCCCTAAAATCTCTAAGCAAGCCCAGGACAGGCTTTGAAAACAAGGTTCTTCATTCCTAGAACAGTTCCTGCATGGATAATGTGGATTTCCTACCATAATGTGGCTATTATTTGTAAGAATACTTTTTCTGTCCTATAACAGAAGGCTCTATTATTTTTACTCTACAGACGACCATGAATTAAAAAACCCTAATACATAAATGCCCTAAGTCAGAGCTGAGATTCTAAGCAAGAAGAATCAAAGCAGTACAATTCATTTATACATTTGAAAGTCTTAAAAAATCATTGATGTTAAAGTCTGATTGACAAGCCATTGAAACTATCTTCCATTAACTAACGGGGGAAAAAAAATCAAGGATTTTGTCATCCCTGCTAATATAGCTAAGAGAAGCAATTGATAATAGTTTCAATAATGACTTCAATTATTTGGGTATGTGCCCAAGATAAATACAATATAAACTGGAACTTAACATTTATTGTCAAAAAGGATACCAACGGAAACTCAGTTATTTATAATTTAGGGCAGCTCTGAGTCAGGATTTGACAACAGTAGTCTTCCCATTTCAATGACAGGTAATAGTATATTCTGAAGATATTTTAAGCTATACCAAGACAAAAATGGATGACAGTCCAAAACAGTGTACCATGATTTTTTTTATAACTTGAAATAAGAAAATCTCAGAAAACTTTTTTATACCAACACATCAAAGATAATAGATACCAATAAAGATACAAAGTATAGATACTTTGGAAGTGTCATTTAATTACATGAAGTGTTGCCCAGTTAAAATTTTGTTAAACCCTGTAGCCTATGGACAATGCGTTCAATGACAGATCCTGTCTCCTTCTCTTCTGGGAAGATATTGCTCAAGGAGTGCGCAGAGTGGATTAAATTAGAAAATAAGGAAGTCCTAAAAGAAGAATCAAGGAATGGGCTGGGTTGAGCATGCAAGAGTCAGCAGGGCAGGTGAAGAAGAAAGAACACTTGTTCTCTCACTTTCAACAGTGTTAGAAATATTTTAACTTAGGTTTGGTCTCTGAAAAAGTCTTACCATTGAAAGTAGTCTTGAAAAAACACCGACTCAGTTTCCTCACATTTCAGGGTCTTTATCACTGTCAGTCTCTCAGTTTGCCTGAGATTAGGAGAACAAAGACAATGTTGTGCAGGGGCTATAAAATTAATTTTGGGTGGGGTAGAAGCTAGATTAGAGATTCCTCCAATTAGAGATGATGAGTGTTCAGAGAAACAGTCTTTTCTAGGGCAGAATCCCTCAAGACTCTGACTCCTTCTTTAACTGAATCTTCTTTATCTGACTCCTCTGTTTCCCTTCAAATGCTTTCAAGACTCTCACTGATCTCACAGACTCTTCCTTCCTCACAGATGCTTACTTCCACAGACACGAACAATCTATGCCTCCAAATTACATTTTTCCTGCTCTTCATGTTCTCTCTTCCCTTCTTTTGTCCCAGAGCTATATTCTTCATGGAAGCTAACTAAAATTAGAAGTGGTCACAGCCTATATATTTAAAGGAGAAAGCTGAAGTTCTGAAAAACACAGTCTTCAGTGCAATAGCATGCTCTCTATTAACTTTCTCAGAAAAAACCATCTCCTCCATCATCCTCCCAGTTCATCCAGTCTTCTTTCTTACTATTACTAGTCCTCAGCCAAAGACACACTCAGTCAGAATTAATTTTGTAAATGCTTTCCACCTTCCCTCCAAACAGGATTCACTACTGAGGTTGGAGTCCTGCCATTTGTCTTTGCAAGCTGGCAGCCCCCTTATCCTAGTGGCCACCAGCTCCCATTGCCCTCCTTTGGCTCTTTGTTGTTGAGTCTGCCCACCTGCCTGTCTCCTGGAGCAGAAGACAAGCTCCATTCAGCTCCTGGGTGTGCTGGGGTTTCCAAGACTCCAGACACATTCAGGACCAGTCTAGCTGAGCAGGACTCTTAGCAGCAGAAACAGACAGCATGTTTTTGTTTTTGTTTTTGTTTTAAAGCGTTAATCCTCTGTCCTCAGCTTGCACTTCTCTATCTGACGTGAAATAAGCGTATCGTAACAGGCGTATGCATCTTGTGCTCTCCTGGCAACACTGAATTAAATCCGGACAATTCTAGGAGACCATCCAGGATGGAATTTAAAAGAAGGGATTGCATTATCTGAGCTGACAACTGAGTAAGGTATAAAAAAGTATTTCATCTAAGACAGGGTCAGGGTGAGGGTAAACTCTGGTAAAGGCCCAACCAGTAATTCACCAGGTGGAGAAGCTGATAGAAGCTCAGAGTCAGCCATGACAACGAGATTTCTAGCATGGGTAGGAAAGCAGAGATCTGGAAACAGGAGAAAACTTCAGCCTAATTAACAACTCTCCTTGTAGAAAGTTTGGATATATTATCACCATCATGACAGTAACTCTCATCTTTAACACAGTGTCCATCCAGTAACACAACTCGGTCCCATGGTATTTTCATTTGACTGCCTCCTTGAATTCAGACCCAAACAGCAAGGTGCTTGCCAGCGCACAGGGAAAGGACTACACAAGGCTCAAGCACTGCCTACCTCCTCTAGAGAAAAGGCAGAAAGAACAGCCAAACGAGGGTCCTCCGCCTCAGAGGCACCAGTTGAACAGCATTGAATAATGTCACAAAATGCCAAGCAGAAGCAAGTCTGGAATGACATACCCAAAATGTTCACATTGTTCTCAAGCCCCCACCAATAGTGACTGGGATTCATAGTGTCCCTGTACTTTATAAGTCATTTTAGAGAGGAAGAGCATCAGACAGCAAAATGTCTTGACCTTAAAGAGTTAAACATAGAGAGTTAAATCAAACAGTGGCAGATTTCACTGTCTTTACTTAATTGTTAAATGAATATTTGGGGCTCAAATGAGAAATATGCTATGATTTCCTCATTTCAATCTGGTTACTCAAGGAATAGATATTGCACAATTTTGTTAAAAAAAAAAAAAAGTAGACTCAAAGACTCAAGTGAGACTGGGTTACAAAAGAGCGCAGTATGGAAAGCACAGAGGTGCAGAAATAAAGTGTAAAACAATCTATTCAGAATGTGTTACCTCTCATTCATTCTTTAAAGATATTTTGGCAGCATAAATATGGACTGCCACTATGTCTTTTGTTGCTATATGCTGGAGACCAAGGAGAATAGAAAACAGTATGGTTTGTAATAGTTCATCTGGTGGAATGGAGACCTCAGTTTGGCCCCTTACAGCAGCTTGGCAATGTTTGATATAAGTCGTTAAAAAACCCCTGTGTAGTCTATATGGCTGTAAAAATGGAGCCAATCCTTTTAATGTATTTTCCTCAGGCATATATTTTCATGTATATCTATGTCTTTGCCTAAGTCTATATGTTATTACTTGACCTCTAAATCTGTCACGTATATGGACAACAAAATCTACAGAAGTCAAAGTCCTATTTAGTACAGATTGGCCTTGTTTCTTCAAATTTTCTGTACATTTTAAAGCAAGCATCAGCTTTTCTACCTGGAGCATCTGGAATGTATAATATAGGAAGTATAGGGTGAGTTTGAGTATAAAAATCCATTTCAGATGAAGATGTATTTTTCACGAGCTATTTAGGTTATCTTTTAGGCAAGAAATATGCAGGTGCAGATAAGGCAACCAGGTATGCAGTCTGATAGATTTCCTGTCTTATTTATTAGCACCATCACTCTTGGATCGGTCTTGGGCAGACCAGACCAGATTATACCTACCTGGTATATTCTGAGAGAAGAAGGGGAGACAGAAGGGAGAAGAGACAGAAGGAGAGACGGAGGAGAATGAGAAGAGGAAGGAGAGGGGAGGGAGAGGGGTGGGAATTGTGCATAAGAAAACCCTTCCTTTAAAGAAAATCAAAAAAAAGAATGTTTGGTCAAACCTCATTCATTACCATTCTACTTTGTAACACTTTTTCCCTGCTTCAGAAATAGTGTACTTTAAAAGTCAAATATTTCACATTTGAAAGCCATTGGTGGCATGGTTAGTGACCAGAGAATTATTACAGCTAGTGACAGAGAAAGTGTCAGGGAATAGAAAACAGAATGCATGTGGACATTTTACTCCCAATATATATATTTTTTTTTCCTTTTTCAAAATAAATTATTGCTACGGGCAGTACTGACTGATGTCTTAAGCAGACGAAATAATGGTATAACTGCTTTGATTGTGCATTTTCAAGTGAGGTGTCTAGCGGTCAATTTTAACAAGTTAAAAAAAAAAAAAGAAAAAAAAGAAAGACAAATCAAAAAAATTATTACCAAAGCTATTTCTCCTCATTCTGGGGGCTAAAATGGATTGGATTGTTTTGGGGTTTGTTTTTTAAGTAAAATTGATAAAACAGGATTTCTTCCTTCATTTGCTTCTGCTTTCAGTCTTTTTTCCTGCATTTCTGGCTTTTAAAATTGTTGAAAAATTAGATGAGGTCATATTTAGAAGTGAAATAAAACTGTATGTGAGGCCTTGACATCAAAACTTTTTCCAGCTGTCATAGACATTATTAGCAACCGGATAATCTTCTTAAACTCCTTGCAAGGACTGAAATTTTCATTACACACGTAGGTCTAATCAGCTGCTGGAGCCTAGCAGTGTTTAAAATGGAGTGATTTATATTCCAAGAAGTCAAAGAGGATGTGTAAAAGTTCGGATTCTTGCTCCTTCTCAGAATTGAAGCCTGCCCATAACTTATGTAATTGGAAGATAATATGAGTCAGAATATTTGTACTTAAAAAAATCAGCTTACAGTATACCACCTTACATAATGGTTGTAGTAAGGTACAGTTTTTATAATCGTTTCTCAATTTTTTGGCTCACTAGGGCTTGTCTCTATACTTGATTTCTTGGTGAACTATCGGGAAACAGGCATACAAAGAATAATCTAGGAGTTACCTGATCAGTTGTGTAATGAATGACAGATGATGCCATTATCCACTGGAGAATTTTATTTCACTCATAAAATGGAGTTAATCTAGAGAAGGAAGTTCAAAGACTCCAGAAACCAACAAAGACTCCTATTAACTACTTGTTTTGTAAATTTTATTCATTTCACACACTCTAATATCCATTTCTATCACAGTCTGTTGTTCCTACATGATTATATTTTAAGTGTATTTTGTATTTTTCATTAGACTTCAATGAATGGAAACATTTCTGTCTCTTTTTCTCCCTCATCATCAATGTCAGGAATAACTGGGAGAAATGTCTTCCTATTAGTCATTTGAAATTATACTTTGAGAAGGATATAGAATAATAATCTATGAAAAGATATTCCTTAGAAATAGGCTAAACAACAGGTAAACAAGGAAAGGAGAAACAGACTGCTCATTATATTCTTAGTTAAATATGGCGTAAGTCTATTCATTGTAAACTAAAAAGGTGCTATCATAAGGAAAGTCAGAAACTTTATGTCTTATCGACTAGTGATTAAATTTTAAATTATAGTCTAATATGCAAACATTAAATTATCTATTTATATTTTTATATGATTTCCTAAATTTATAAGATTTTCCCAAATTATCCAGCATCAACATTGACATCTAAGAGCCTGAACATGGCAATTTCTGTGCATTCCTGTGAGAGATCCAAGGTTTTGGTTTGCAAAATCCTTTTCAACAATTGTAACCTAAACGGTTAAAAAAAAAAAAAAAAAAAAAAAAAAAGTCAAGAGTTTTGACCAACTTCAAGATTCAGATTGCTCAGAGAGCTAGTATTAGGCTTTTAAGATCCCTATATAGGCCATGCATTGCAATACACCTCTGAAAGAAGATTCGCTTTTTCAAACATTTTTATGTGCAAATCTCTCTGTGTACAAGAAGTCATCAGGTTTTCTGTTGCAGGATTCTGCTGTCAAGATACAGTGTGAGGATTCTACAGTTATTAAAAAAAATCTCTGTGTGCAGAGTACCTGAAGTGGATGTGAACGTGTATACCTGTGATCCTGAATGTCAAGGTCTGTCAATTAGCCTCCGTTTCAAGAGAATTCCCCCCTTTTTCATATTTCTATTTTCAGCTTGGAAAACAAGGAGTGACATAAAAGTCTAGGACGCTGAATGACATGCAGAGTGCAGTAGAAAATAGAAAAACATTCTTTACTTGACCATGTATTGCTAAAAATTGTATTTGTTTTTAAAGGACTGCAGAAAGTTCTTTAGCTATCTAATGCAATGAACAAAACTGTACTGGCAATGGGGTACATGAGATCACATAAAAAGTTTCCTCTTTCTCATTCCTATGATTCACACAGACACATATATGTAAGCTGCAGCATACACCCAACTAGTCATCTGATGAACCTATTTTGAATATTTTTATAAGGTCAGATTAATTCTCATTTAAAAGATACATTAGAAAATGTACCCCATTTAAAGCATACGTTTTAATCCATATTCCTGTACTCTGGGAACAACTTAAAAATAGATCTACCATAAATTCTAAATTCTTTATACAACAGGAAAAAAAAAAAGGAAAGAACTAGCCTAAACTTGTATCTTCAGAGTTCTATGTTATGTCAATACATAAAAAGAGGTTCTCCAAAAGCTAGTCAAAAATAGTTTTGAAGTACTTCTTAAAATTAGCAGTTCTACTGAGTATTTATAACACTGAATACAATTTAATAACATCACGGTTTTAAGAGAGTGTATGCTTAAGATATTATTTACAGAAATAAAAGAAAGAAAAGATTTTATGAGAAAAGTGTTTTTCTTGTTCAGGGCAGCAGCTGATTATCTTCCCACAACTTTGGGGTTGTGTCAGACAATGAAAGAAGCCTGATGTTAGACTTTGTAAAGCTCTGAAATCAATCATTTGCATTTGTTTTGTAACTACATTTCTATGCAAATGTAAAGCATTTAGCTTAACATCAGCAGTTTTAAATCCACTAAGTAGAGACACTTTCTGAGACTTTGTCAGAGGGAAAGGATTAGAACCTTAAGCTTGACTGCAACGCTGATGGAGTATAGCTCATCTGAAGCAGTTGCCAGAGTTTAAAAAGTCACCATTTATTTCTTCTTTTTGAAGAAAGAGCCAAAATAAATAACTGTTCTGTAACCTGTACACTGTAGAAATGTTACAAATTTTTTTGTTCTTTTCCTCTTAACTATTCTCTTAACTATTAATCTATGCATACTTACACTACAATCATCTAGATTCTCTTTCCTTTTTTTTTTTTTTTTTTGTTCTATACCACTGTCAAAGTCACAGTTACCATTTTACAAGATTATTTTTTGCTCTTAGGAATTCATTGATATCTTGGTTATCTCAGGATAAAGGAAGCAAGCACACAGCTATGGTTCAATGTAGTAAAAGTAATAGTAAAAGCACGATGAGAATTTGCCACCCTTTTCCATATTTATGGAAAATATTAATATATTTCCTTTTTATGTTTTTTCCATATTTATGTTTTTCTGGAGTTTTATTTGTTTGTTTTAATAGAGATTATTTCACACAAACAGCATCAGCACCACCGAATAGGCAGCAAACTAGAGCACAGATTTGGGAATGTGCCAGTATAGGAGAGGAGTCCAGGAAAACCAGCTTGGCTGTAGGAGGAGGAATTTACACACAGATACACATACACACGGTCTCTGTGTGTAAGTAAAGGAAATGGACACCATTTTTTGTTTTCTCTATTACAGAATTTTGAATTTGATCCTGATGGACAACGAAATTCAACCGGTACAGATCTTCCTTAGCCTGGGAAAACCTCTAACTCACAGCTACAAAGATTAAAAGGGATTGCTATCACAGCATTCACAAAGGACACAGGCTATAGAAGACTACAAAATACCATTTATTTGAATATGGTGAATTTTGAACTGTTAGTGACAGAGGATCCATTACATTAACCATAAAAGCTTTTAGTGGTTAATAATCTTCACTACAAAAAAAGAAAAAGTGTGTTATTTTTAGGTTGAATTGGTCTAGTTTCAAGTTTTGACCTTCCACTTTAAATCATTTCACTGGAGAATGTCAACATCACTGTCACAGCTGCCACTGCTAAATCAATTGCGAGTTCTAGCACAGTGGCAAAGGGTTAACTCAGGAGTATGAAAAAGAGAGGTTCACTCCCAGGTAGGTGGTGGAAGGTATTAGCAGCAGTGCTGTGTTTGCAGCTCTCCCGCCCCCACTTGTGTGCTTGTCTGCCCTCTTCCCTTCCCTCCTTCCCCAGCTCGTTTGCTGTGTGCCAACAAATAATAACACAGTCCAAGGAAAGAAGATCATGCAGTTCCTGGCCTTCAACTGTCTGCTGTCATGGCTTGAAACCCATGATTCAACTTTCCAAGTGACTGAAGAAGCCTATGCCAAAGCCCCGAGCAACTCCTCCCCATCGCCCACATGGGAAACACATGGTCAGTCCAACAACTCCTTCCCTGTTACCTAGACTGAGTACTTACTGACTGGGACTGGCTTAGTGCAGCAGGGTGACATATATCACAATTCAGACTAGCAACAGGGAAGAAAATTGTGTCTTCATTAAGTTTGTAGTGGATACAGAGGAAGAATAGGGTGGGATGGAATAGGATGGGTTAGGAAGAGTAGGAAGAGCCATTAAATACTAAAAAGGTTCTAAAAAGGTACTAAAAGGAAGCCGAGTTTAAGAAACTGGAGTAACAGAAATCATTCCTCTATGTCCTAGCCATTTTTGGCAGCTAAAAGCTCTTATAAGCAGTGTGGTTTGCCTGCTAAGATATAGTTAGAACATTTTACATTTTCTGTTAGAATTATTAGCTTGGTACATTTCTTGAGAGCTGTAGAGTCACAGTACAGGTTTTGCAAGTGCACTGATATGACTATCAACAGAGTTATGATCAGACAGAGCTGAGTAAATGAAGGTGAGTTTATCAAATGCCTTTGGCAGTGTCATAAAGAACTAGACTGCAGCTTAAGCACTGCAGGCCTGTATTTCATTTTGCCCTTAGTGGGAGGACATATTATGCTTGTAGTCTCGATTAAGACACACCTATGGATCTGCAAAAGCAATGTCATCCTGGTAGTAATTCCTCAGAGAAGAGAAGATGTGAGGCAGTTTTTTTTCTTCAGAACCAATGCCACAGCTCAAGATATCAGAATGTTTCTGTCACAAGTCAGCACAAGATACAAGATATTAGATCTTGTTTTCAGCACCTACATTACCCTTTCATTTAGCCATCCTGGGCGTTTATTTTAGGTTGGACATTGTTTAAGCAAATCAAGGCATTGTTTTGCAGGAGTGAGTATTGCAGCACTGCATTGCATTTAGAAATCAGGGTTTCTGGTTAAGGAAAGGAAAAATATTTCTGGTAGATTTTACTTTTGAAAATTGGAAAATAGACTTAGTCCTTTCTCATTTGGTGATGAAAGATATGTTTTGATTTCTCCAGACATGAAGAGATGGCTTGTTTGCAAGAGTAGCCCAGATTCTGATCGTAATGTGACAGGACTGGATAGAGTTACTGTTGCATTACCCACTCCTGTACTTGTCTTTTTGGAATCAAGATTACTTATATGAACCTTTAAAAGCAAAACAGCTTCATGTTTGCTTTAAGTCAGGCAAATTGTGAGGGGTACATCTGCCTTTATGGCCTCTCTATAGGTTTTCTTCACCCACCTTAAAGCCCACAGGGCTTCAGATTAAATTTGATTGGAGACCTAAAAAGCCAACCTAACAAAAAGCCTTTTTTATTCCCTAGGGTTTTTTTTTTCATCATCTGAATCATTTTTCCAGATATTTAGCTCTGCATGTCAGCAAGTACCAGTGGCAGCAAAAGGGATGTGGACAGGATCTTGGGTAAACAGGGAGAACAAAAGGATGGCAGAAAAACTGTCCCTTTTGACTACAACCTGTACTTGTGTCTGCTTAGTCACGTATATAGAAATCTTCTCCCTGCTTGGGCTATAATCTCATTGGGCCCATCATGCTTAGACTGCACATTCAATTCTCTTCCTCAAGAATTTTTGGCAGCTATGAGCTGTGGTTTATATTGGGCAATTGCAATGAACTGGAATAAAGTGGAATTATCTTCAGTGTCTATAAGGAAGCAAAAGTTGGGGTTAGAAATTATTCTCTTTCTCATTCACTTCTGGATTCTGAGGTGGAAGTGGTTAATTCATAAGTGTTAAAATCAAAATCATCATCCGTGCTCTTATGACCGCTAGGAGCAGGATCTCCAATGTAAGCACCCAATTCCCTGAGGAATGCCCAATCTGTAGGAATTTAGGTTATGAGAGGTGCTTTAAAACACTTTGGGAGTACATAGGACATTCTCTTTTCAAGAAATTCTCTCTTTATAGATGAAATGACATCTCATATTTAATAGAGTGAATATCATCTGCTTAAATTACTACTTTCTAGCATATTTCCATTACATTATACGGGAGGAATATTTATTGGTGGAGTCCATGCAATTCAATTACTCACCAAGGCCAGAACATGTGTATGGAGCACAGGTGGTTGGCCCTGAAATGTCCCCAGGAACCTAACAAGCTAGTCAGAAAAGCACCCCCCTGACCCCCCACCCCAGCACAGATGCAGAGACTAACCCCTCCAGGCAGTGGCTGCTGCATTAGTGAATTGCAAGATGAACTTTGGATGACTGAAGAGCAAAACAGCTTTTCTTGTTGTTTTTGTTTTGTTTTGTTTTGTCTTGTTTGTTTGTTTTTTGTTTTTTCAAGGCAAATGCTGGTCTTGGATTACTTCCTCTTGCCCTGTGCAACTTTCAACCCATCCCTGTTCAACTCACTGCCTAACCTGAGTGCATCTAAAGTATGTAAGTGATTCTCCATAATGCCACTGTAAGCATGCTGCTGCTTAGTAGGCCTTAGCTGTGTTTTCTTCAGGCTTTGAACTTTAATGACTCGTGTTGATATATGTGACATGATGAGTATTTCTAACATTTAATTATGAAGAAGATAGTTGTGATAATCTGATAACTGGTTTTGGCAATGGATAATCCTCACAGGGTAGTTTAACTACTTTTGGAAGGGAAAAGGAAATATATTTATGCCTTAAACTAATTTCTGTAAAGGGAGAAAAAGAAAATTACATCCGAAAATAGACTTCCATCAAAATTCAGCCAGTAAGCATACTGCAAGCAGTGTTATCTCTCTATAGAAGTCCAAATATCTCAGCCTCAGATACAAGTTTGATGAAACAGGAAAGATAATGTGAACTATCTCTTAGGCTGTAGGAGAGACTATGTATAAGCAATTGCAAGAACAGTGCCCTCACCATGTCCTCATGGCAAGGCCAGAAAATCTTTATCAGTCTAGGAGCATTTCAAAAGGCAGCAGGGCTGTTCTCATGTTTGTTGATTTCTCGATGCTTATGAACAAAAGCCTTGTAGAGTGTGACTCATCCTAACCTTGCTTGCCATTTCTCTCAGAATTCAAGTCATGAGTTAAAACCACAGTCAGCATCTTCATCTGAAATGTTATGCATTTTGTTCAAAATCTGATGACAGGAACCTAATCCATGTTTTCAATCCATGTTTGTCAAGTCATCTGACATTTATAGATATCAAGAAAAAAAAGAGCCTTCTTCATTCAATAGCGCTGCAACTGTCCATCTATTTTTCAGTCACATATGTTGTGTACTCATTCAGGACTGTCTTTTGCAGCCAGTATTTAGCTATGACTACTAAATTAATCGTTTACAGGCAGTCAAGATAGGCATTGACAAAAGAGTTCCTTGTACCACAAAGGTCAACGTAAAAAGGAGGTTTTGAGGTGAAGCTAAAGCTCAGAGACTGTTAGTGTCTCCTACAGAGTGTCTAAAATGTATTATTGTCCCAATGGTTGAGTATTTGTAGGTTTAACTTTTGTTTTGCTCAGTGAGCTAATGTTTAAAACAGCATTCAGAGAAGTTTGTCTAAGCTTGGTAGAAAAATAAGGATTTGAATATTCAGCCATTCTGTCCAAGACTTTCGGTTTGTAGGCTGAAGCCAGGAAAATTACTACACTATAAGGTCTGTTCTTTCAAAATACATCTCCAGTCACTCTTCTGTTTCCTTTATACAGCAATGTACATGTTGAGAGGCCAAGACATATGCTCAAGATGATTCTTAGTGGCAGATGAATACAGTTGTCTCTTAGAAATAAATTTCCAGGAATGTGTTAGCATTATTATGGCTTTTTAAAAATTCATTAGGAAATTTGACCCAGGCCCTTTACTCGAAAGGATTATCCACAGTTTGCTGTTGCCTCAGATGAAAAGTTGGAGAAATTAGATCAACAGGGAAAGACACTGATTTTAACATTACAAAACTAATCATAGTCAGTAATAATACATCAGTTTATATCACTGCTATTCATCTTACAGAATATCTGATCACTGACTGACATAGTTCAAATAGAGTCATAATGAAATTTTGCAAATACAGGAAATTGATTCTATATCTGCACAAGCTCATTGATTAAGTACTTTCAAATTTATATGGGCCATGTATTATGGGATAAGTGGGCAAAACAAAAATCCATCTAAAGCTCCAGAAAAGAACTGGGAGAGAAAAATAAAACTCTCTTCACAGATCTGCAGAAATTTACAGATTGTCTGCTGTCTCTTTCCTAAGCCAAAACTCTGATCTGAGCCTGGCCTGGATTTGTCACAACAGTTCCAGGCTTCCTGAAATATCTGTTCTGAGCCCTCACCCTCGCTACAATCATAGAGCAACTCGTATCTGTTTCATATTTTAGAAACAAAAAAATCATCTCTAAAATAAAATCAGAAAGAGCATAGTAATACTGTATTGTCTAATGTCTTTCTTTCTCACAAAGACAACGGGTAATGTCACACGCAACATTAGCCTGTAATTATAATCTGTCATTGCTGTTCAGACAAAGAAAAACTCTCTAAGGAGGAAGTTTGCACTGTCCCTCAAATTAATTTTAACTAAACAAAGAAACTAGAAAGAAAACCCATCTAACACCTTGTGGATTATGTTTCCGTTATTTATTAGCATTTGGGGCACACAGCCAACTTTCAGAAACTAGTCTGTTTTCCCAGCCATTTCCCCAAAAGACATGAATGGTTCTACACCATATAACATAAATCATATCCTAACATAACTTTAGCATTCTACAGGTACCATTCTTCATGAAGTTTATGAGGAATCCTGTTATACCTCATGAAATCGGCACTGTTCGACTACGAAAATATGCACACATGCAAGGAACTTTCCATCATCCTTGGAAATGAGTAGTTTTGATAAGGCCTTTCAAGAAATTCAAATACAGCCTATACTTGGGTTGCATAAAATTGTGCTCATAGCTTTAATATATCTTTATATAGGTAATTCACTGCCTTGAAAGAGTTCATTCAAACCCATCTGAAAACATAGCTATTATTAGATCTTCACAATCTTATCAAACTGATTAGATTTCAGTAAAGTAGAATTTCTTTTTTTTTCTGTGAAAATATGGCTGACAAGAAGCAGACAATTCCATGATACGACCTACATATCATGTTAAAGGTACCTATAGATGGTACTTACTGTTTAAACAAACCTAAACCATACATTTTTAGTTGTGAATTATAAGTGAGTTATTATCCTGGATATCAAAACTGATATGGATAAATGTTTGCTACCTTCTGACTAATTCAAAGGTATCTACTCCACAGAAAGTATAAATCAGCAAATATTTCCATCTATATATGCTTTTGCTTTTAAAAGAGTTTTTACATTGTAAATATGATTCCAGCTCCTGTAAGCTTTGACTTAGGCTCGACAATTGGCAGAACACATGGAAATTTCAGGAGGTCTATTCCAGATCTGAACAAAACGAATACAGTCATCATGTTACACTTAGCACTGCCGCCTCTTCTTCTCTACCTTCTTGCATGTGCTTGTGCACATACATAGAAAGAAACAAGGTTTATCCCCCCAAAATGTTGGGAAAGCAGTCCTAGCTCCTCCCAAAGCCTATTTCCAGAGGACACTATCTGTCATTTTTCTCCTTCAGATGAATTTTGCCTTTTTCCAGAAGCTCAGTTCCAATACTGCCAGAATTTCTCATTTTCATTTTGAATTCTGAATTCTGAACTATTTGTTCTGGAATCTCTTTGAGTTGTCATTCAGGGAGCACCAAGGACCAACAATGCAAGCATTTTTTTTGTCTATTTGTAACTAAACATAATAGTTTGAAGGATGAATAACCAACTCTTTGTAACCAATCCACTCTGTTAAGAGCAGGTAGTGCCAAGATGAGGCCTTCTACACTGCTGTAGACTCCCTTGATAGTCAATTAAAAAAAATCCATATCCAAATAGTTATTGTCAACGTATTCTTTAGACATCTATTCTAGGATGAAGTAAACTGACATACTCAGATGAATTGTTTTAGGCAACTATCTTTCGGGCCATTAGGTTAGCTGAGGTGGATCACATTCTCAGTTAAAACAGTATACATCAGAAAAAATTATTGAATAATAGTTACATTTCACTTTTGAAACAGTTTATGTTATAAGCAGAATCAAGATTGTGTGAGAATGGGTTTTGAGACAGATGTAGGAAACAGAAACCCAGAAGAAAACTGTCTCAGCAAACATAATTAGTGGTTTGATCGCTAGCAGTTACTAAGACAATATGTAATATGTAATAGTAATATGTAATAGTCAAGCACTTTTAATATCCTCATGAAAATTGTTATTATATAGTAAGCTTGAAACTGGACTAGAAACAGTAGTTAACTCCTCACATATTTTGGAAGTAAAGCTATCAAAATCTCACACAATGGTGAAATACAGGGATAACGCTGTCAATTTTATATACAGTCTTCTTTCCTTCGTATAAAGAAGAAGAAATAAATTATGTAAGAGACAAACTGATAAAATTACAATTTCTGACATATCTGACATCCTTATAATATTAAAAAAAGGACAGAACCTGATGGGAACAAACGCAGAACTATTTCCCTTCATCCTGCTGACACTTTGAGTTATTCACTGCAGTCACAAGAAACCTCCTCTTGCATTATATCATCTTGTCTGAAAAGTTCTTGGATGAAGTCTGACAACCTTCTTAACTTGTCTCTACCTAGTGTTTTTGGTGACTAGACTTACAATTTACTTCTTCTAACAGATGAAAAGTTTGCGTCATGGAAGAAAAAGCAGAATATGTTATTTCAATATTTCAGAGATAACTGCTTCGCTGTAGCTGATCTGCTCACTAATTTCAGGTTTGTTGAGCTTTGGCCTGGACATTTCAAAAATATTGGCACATTTCAAACTCTAAAATACAACCTAATTCAAATGGACAAGATAATTAAAAAAATCTTTGATGCTATTCTTAATTTTGTAAGTTTTTAAATGTTTAGGAACATTTTAGTTGCTCTTACTGACAGATACCAGATTTTTTTTTCTAAATGTCCTACAAATGTCTTCTAATTAATATAGTCAAATAACTGCAAGAGAATGCATAGGATATGTATTCGTATACGTTTAAGAAAGCATTTGCCAGGTCAAAGCAAGGAGGGGAAAATCAGTATCGAACCCATGAAGGAAACAACTAACATAGCAGTAACCACAAAAAGGGAAAAGAGGTGGCAGCAGCTTACCAGCTAGAGGGTTATAGCAAATAACCCAGTAAAACTTGGTCAAAGTCATAAAATCTCTTTTTGCCTATACCACAGACTGATTATGCTAGGAATAGTATGGGCCATTTGAGGTCAGGAGGGATGACTAGGGGATTTCGTGGAGTTTCTTCCTGTCCCATAGTTCTACAAATTAACCCTCAAAAATTAAAAAGCAAGCAAAATGGAAAAAGTACAATGTTCTCCTCTTCAGCAGATCAAGCAGTGGCAGAAAAATAGCTTTACTATTCCTAGACAGTCATGATGTGGCTTATAATACCTTTTTCTCCATCTTGCAGCACTGCAAAATGCTTTAAGCAGTGCAAAATTTTAATTGAATCTTCTTTGTTCATTTGTCCATTACAAAGTTCATGATAACCCTCGTCCCTCTGCAAACAGATATGGCTTCTGTTTGATGCTAAGTCTGATTCTTCTGACATTTTTTTCTCTGCTTTTAAAAGGCAAACCCTTTATGGGGGCCAAATGTCTAATCAGAGTGAAAATGTCTGCTGCATCTGTTGATGACTTGAAACAGGAAAACCTCACTGGACACAATCCAGAACAAATTATTATTTAATTATTGACAATGCTTTAAACCTATAGGAAGACACTGTCCAGAGTATTAAATCCAAATCTTATGTTTTAGATACATTGCAAAAAAAATGCACCCCTGTCTTACAATGCTAAATGTCTGCTCTCAACTTCTTCTTCAGTGGTGCTTTTGGCCAACAGTAGTCTATTCTCTGTCTCCATATTTGCCTGTGATTCATTTTATTTGTTCATAAGAGTGGAGCTGCACAATTCTTATAACCATTTTATAACTCTAATTAATTTGTTTTTGTTTTGTTGTTGTGTGCATGTTCCTCAAAAACTGAAGCTTTTCATTTCAAGTTTACCAGAAAATCTCATGCAACAACAACAAAAAAAGACATTTTGAGGTGTTTTGTTTTGCTAAATAAAAAACAAAAAGAAGCATGTTCATCTGTGTCAATTTTATTTTCATTTTTAAATTCCATTGATGTATCATTAATATCAATTATTTGTATTGACCTAGCCAACTTGATTTGCAAAGAATTTACCATCCTCCTCCATAAAAAGATTGCTCAAATCCACAAGAAATATTCCCTCTTCCAAAACAATCATTCTGCTTTCTTCACTGTCACATTTTTGATCATTTTCCCATTTCTTTGGCTTAAGTATCACTTTTTTCAGGAAATGTCTCCACAAGGAATTTACCTTCCATTATGAGCTAGAGAAGAAGCAGAAATGTAAAGGAACAGCGTGAATCAAATATGCTACAAATGGAACAGTGCTGTGTAAATTACGCTTCATGGTTTGGGGATATACACTTTAATCTGCTTTCAAATTCTTTTTATTTACTTATGTGGTTTCAAACATTATTTGCAATTATAATAATAAATGCTTTGCTGATGATTTAAGGTTTTCTTTGTTTGATTGATTGATTTTAAAGAGAGAAATCCTTTAAAATACCGTTAGAGGTGAAACATAACCATCTGATGTTAAATTCAATGCAAGACTGATGAATGTGTTGTAGTGGTCAAATGCCAGCTAAACTGTACACGAAATATACCCTAAAAGTTTTTATGATTTATGCATCTCTTTCCCATTGCCTACCTCCTGTATTTTTGGGAAAATAATTCAGACCTGCTTCAATATCTCTCAGTGTTCCTGTACTGAATTGTTTTCTCTGTAGCACTGGCATTCTTCACCCTACCTTCACCATCATGCTGTTGATATATGAAGGCTACCATCTAATCTCAAAGACTACCATGTTTTGATCTTGCAGACGAAGGGCAAGTGATAAAAATGTGATATAATTTAAGGGATGGGTTACAGGGTCATAAAGGCGCAGCTAGAGAACAAGCTCTCTGAAGGCAGAGAGCACTGTTTTTGTACACATTTCCCAAAGCAGATGAGATATCTATAGACTATGTTATTAGGGAACAGATGTTTTCTGACTGTTGAATTACTCCTGGCCTGATTCAACCAAGGTAAGTGGGAACAGTTTCATTTGATATAATAAACTTTTCAGATCAATTTAGACCTAAAGTAAATGGGTGAAGACATACTAAAGAAGTGCCAAAGGGCTGGAAATGACCTTTGATCTTTGTGAGATAATCCAAATCTGGCCCTAATTTAGGGATGGTATCTCTCTATTTTACAAATTGGAGATTTCATCGTCTTTTTCCTAGAGATTTACCATATAAAAGCACCTAGTGGATGGCTTACACAACTAATATGCAATAAAGTGTATTTTATCCCTATCACCAAAATGTTAATACACTCTTTAATCTTACAAGAAGGTATACAATGCGTTTCACCTTCTCGACATCACACCTAATGGTCACAAGGCTGGGAAAAATCACTGCAGAAGCAGGTCAAGGAAAGGACAGGTCCAATTGCAGGGCAGGCTGGAATTGCACTGGCAGACAACAGTCCTAGGTGCAGATGGTGTTTGTTGCTCCTTTCTCTGATCTAATGGAGAACAGATGTGCCTTGGTGAGGACAGGATTAATCCTCAAAGATTCCATATCCCTGGCTATAGGACACAATGGGAGTCGTTCATAGAAGCAGAAGAATGCCCCAAGCTAGGAGTCTGCTGAATTTTCTGGGAATGGGATGGGATTCTTCCCCTGGCTGAGTGCAGAAGAGGGCATTGTAGCTTCTTTTGAAGTGATGAATGGTTCCTCTAGCCAGCTGGAGAAGGCCACCTGCATGCCATAGACTGCGAAATGGGGAAGTACTCAGGGAATAGTTAATAACTCCCTGGATTGACAGGTGCAGATTGTGCAGCCTTTTGGCACACAGTGGCTTCAAACAGCAGATTTGTATTCACCCTCCAGCAAGGACAAGAGCCTCTCCAACTTATGTGTGCACGTTTGTGTGTGTTTAAAGATGTTGTATTTTATAAAAACCCTTGTTGACTCATTCCAGGAGTGAGGCAGGAGTTTCTTCATTGTGCAGCTTTCGCCGTGTGTCAGCAGGACACGATGAATTGAAGACAGTATCCCAAGCAGCCTAATGCATTCTTGCTGCTGTGGTTAACTTTCAGTACAAAGCAGGGGGAAAACAAAGGGCTAAAGAAAGGAAAATTCAGAAAGATCTACAGTCCAGGGAACCTGAAAGGGATTAACTTGGTCTCCCAGGCATGATTCGTTATGCTGATCTGAGAGAATAAGACAACGTGAGGCTGGGGTAGCTGCCGACCTGCTAAGCCCCTTGCAAGTCTGAATTGGCAAATACCACCTCCCATCCTGAATGACTTGCTCCATCTGTGTTTGCTAGTGTCCTCACTGACAGCTGCCTGCCATCTTGGCAAGGAAGTCGATGCAATCTGAGAATCCACAGTAGCTGTCTAGCGCATGTTCACACAAAAGCCCACAGCGTTCAGGCTAACAAAGTGGGTTAGTTAGCCACTCCAGTAAATAAAGAAATCCATGCATCCCAGCATATAAACTAATTCCATAATCATTAGCAGTGCTTGAGTTCATTCACATAGTGGTGGCTAAACATGCAGTTACTCACATAGGTTAGTGATAAGTGCTGAAGACTTACATGTGTGCATTAATTTCTAGTTAGTCATTTACAGGTGAAAGGTATATAATATTTCTTAAACAAGCAAAACAAAACAAAGCCAGGAAGAGATACATCAATCTGTCTCATTCTTGACATACAGACAGAAAAATATAGTGTTTTACTTCTATAACCTGTTCCTCAACAGATCAAAATGCAAAACCCCACCTATCTCTATCCTATATCCCACCTATATGGGATATTACGGCCAGTCATTTTTTGTTTTGAAGTAAGAGCATAGTCACAGGCTTTATATAGAAATTTATATAGAAATTATTTACTGCCTACCATACTTTTATTCTACTCTATGTATTTTCCTTGGAGTTACTTTAGTTTTGTGTATGGCTTATACATTAGGCCTGAGCTTTCTGATGTGTATTTGAAAGAAGTACACAGAAAACAACAGAAGAAAAAAAAAAATCACGGATTTCATTTAGCCTTCAGGTTCACGCAATGAAACCAACTGAAGCCTGAAGGTAGAGAAATTTAGGTCATATTTGTACAAAACAGCTCTGTTGCCACAGTGCAAGTTGCTTCCACTTGCATAATTGATATTTTGAAGAAGGCAAAGTGTCCTGTTTCTTAAAGGATATCATCTCAACTAAAAAAAAATTAAAACCCAAAGTTGAGCTTGAACAAGCTGATTGCATCAAGAGGCCACGTTTCAAAGCAGTAAAAAAAGATTCAGGCGAGTTGTCAGCAGTATCATTCACTGGCCCTCTCACATTTAACTGCTTTGTGGGACGAAGCATTGGCCGTTATGGGTAACTGAGCTACAAACAGAGAACTCGTGCACCTTGGCAGCAGTAAAGAAAGATCAATCCTTAGAAGTCCTCAAGGAGAAACATTTGCAACCATGCCCGGCTTGGCAATGGGCTAGGCTGGTTAAGAGAAGAGGCTTGCTCACTCCCGGTCCGATAGCACAGAAGAGTGTCAACTCCTGGGGAAACACCAAAATAAACTGGCCAAGTCATCAGCAACATACAGGCTGGCTTCAGGCTATGATCCCTCCTGGGAGACTTCTGTAAAATCCACCAGCGAGCACAGTCCACAGTCTTCTGAGCCCCTTCTTTGCTGGGGATACACATTTTTTCTTTCTTTTTTTTTTTCTTTTTTTGACACCATTGGAAAAGATTGGAAATTGGAAAAGTAAGATGCTGGTTTGAGAAGATATCATGAGGGTTGCTGTTGACATCACTTTCTGCTGGCCTTTTGTGCAGCAACCTGTGCCGGGCAAGAGTGAGTTTGGCCCACTATAAATACTGCATGGATGGTTAGGATAAAGCAGCTGCAGCAGTCCCATTTTATGTGCTGCCTATTAATAAATGATATTGCCCCAGTGGTTTTCAAACAGGTCAGCAGGAGTTCAGTGTCTTCCATCTCTGTCACTAGAATATATAATTTTATTTATCTACTTATTTATTTATTTAGGGAGGGGAGAGTGGAACAATATTTCCTCCACACTCTTTTCACCCACCAAAAATTTTCAGACAATTTGCATTCTTAATTGACAAAACAAAAAGTGTCCCATTCTTGAGCATTGCTTTTTCTTAAAACAAAATTTCCAGTTCCTACAATTATCTCTCTCGGGCACAAAGGTAAGTAAATAAGCCTTTTCACCATACCTTGAAAGTATAACGATTCAAGATTTGTCAAGATACTGGATGATGTGGATCTCAGGATTTTGCACCAGTTCAGTTTTGTTCTCTGCCCCCAGATATTCTTTATGTCTCTGTAAAACAGCTAACTCTCTAGAGTTAGGCATAGAGAGGTTAATCCTTATTACTAGTGACAGTGGAAAAGGCTTATGACAGATGCACAGTGCGTCTCTTTTGGAAGACTCTGCATAACTGAGAGCATGGGAAGGATGTTTTGCACAGAACTGCCAGGCGGCTTAGAAACTGTATTAGAAAGAGGCTGGGTTTTTTACTGCATAGCTCATTTAATGAATGTCTGTGCCTCAGGGTAAGGGAATGTACAGTATTTGAGCAGATAATCTATGTGACGTAACAAATTAACCTTTGAAAAGAACCTCAATAGTTATGCAAAGCTGTATCGTGCTTTCTTTTGAATGATGAAGCCCTACATCCCCTATAAAAACAAGAGCAAAAGAGATGGCTCGTGCTGCAGCAAAAACAGTGACAGGAAGAAAGAAAAAATGATGACAATAACATGAATGATGGGGACGGTACCTCTTCCACCATCCTGCTCCCAAAAGGAGAGTTTTTATGGAACAAATTCCTGTTTTAACATAGATTGACGGTGGGGAGGAGATAAAAACTTGCAGTAGTTGGGTCACACACAATTTAAATTAACAAGAATCACTAAGTAACAGACTTAGGCTGTGTCCGAAGCCAAGTACTCACAGAGGTTTCACTGTCTCCCTGAGAGCTGGACTAATGTCTTGAACTTTAGATGATGCTGCGTAGTTACCTGGTGTTGGTGGGACTGAATCTTTCCTCAGCAGCTGCTTACAAGCTGCCTACAGACTCCTTCCGGGCTTATCATCTTCCAAGACGTTCTTCTCTGCACCAAGAAGATGTCCTTAGGTCCTCTGCTTTACCTGTTGTATACCTCTGCACAGAACAGAATCAGACTTTCTTTGTGTTACTGCGATCATGCCATAAGTGCCACAAGCTGACAACAGGGTAATATACACAGTTCATATTTGCTCCAAGAAAATTCTTGTGTTCTAAAAAGACAAAATGGCCTAAAGGTCAAAATAGTATGCCCAAAACTTGGCAAACAAGCAGTCCTCAGGACTTCTAACAAAAGTGAACGCACTAAATCAGGGACATGGAGCCAAAAGTAGACAAGAAAAGAAAACAACATGGATATCTGAGTGGATGCTCAGTGTTGAACACAGAGCTGTTCTTGCTCAGTTGTCTTCTGTCCTGTTGAATTCTACATTTGGTGAAGAGCACGTGTTTTGGCTTAACTGAGTTTAACATATTTGGTTAATTTTCAAAGATATGAAGATCTTCGGGAATTTTATTCAGTTCGATCTGTCAAAAAACCTGACATTGTAATGGATTTGTTTTCCTTTTGAGAGCATTTGTGTGGTAAGTCCTTGAATAAAATGGGTATTTTATACCAGGCTAAGCCAAATAATTCAAGATAAGGAAATAAAAACAAACCAATTACCTCTCTACATCTTTCTCAACATGCTGAACAAACATTCATGCACTTGGTTACTGTGAAATGTCAGCTTCAAAGCAATATACATTCTAGGGGACCATATAGAGTTTGTTGTTTATGCTAGGAATCAGAATCTCCCAAAATGCAGCATGTTTTAAATCTATGCTTAAGGGTATTATTGTATCCTCATTAATTCCAAAGCTAGGGAGCTGTCTGAATAGCAGGAGGTCTAAGCCAGGCAGCAAAAATATGAAGTGACTTGAAATGAGGTCAGGAACAGACATGGATTTGGATAATCAACTACTTAGCTTCCAGTTTTCGGCATATACTTCCCCATAGCACATGAACAAACCCGTAAAGCACAAGTATTTTCCGGATAGAGTAGGAAAAACAAAACTCATCCAGAAAGAGTAAATACCAGGTGTAGGGGTTGGGACGTGGGAGAGAAGTTGTATTTTAACCTTGTCCCTCCTTCAAGAATGACTGTTGACTGTCCTGACCTTGAACTAGTGTGATTTCCCAAAGGGAGAAATATCACATTTGTGGAGAAAAAAGAAATATTTCCCTGGCAGATTCCTTTGTTAATAGCAGCTGTCTGAAACTGCTCAGATAGCTGGAATGTCCCAGTAAGCCCCAACCAATGGGAAAGCTTAAAGGACAAATGAGGTGGTTACATGTGTGCATCAGGGCCATTTCTGATGTGGCCACCTTTTATTTTCATATATCCTCTCTTGGACCTCTGATTAGATCTAAGATCAGATCTCCAAATGCAAATGTTCCTCTGCTAAGGCCTAGAATCTGTAACTGGACAGAAGAAAACTCTGCCTGTCAGTCTCACTTCGATTATAAACATATGCACACAGGCACTATTACAATGTAGAACAGATCTCATTGGAGGGAGAATTCAATAACATCTACTACCACCTAAAAAAATCATTGGGGAACACACTAAGACCTTTTCTGCTTAGTTGGAATCAACTTAGAGGGCAAGCAATGAATCTAATTGTTATGCTAGTTTCCATGTCAGCAAAATAACAGATGTACAGCCTGATGGAGGAGGGGGGACTAGGTTTTTGTTTGTTGAGCAGGTGCTATGTTAACTATCACATGGATGCTTCTCAAGTGCATTTGGAGCCAGTTGGAGAGGTGCCAAGAGCAAAGCCTCCATTTCATCCGCTGGACATCCAGCTGTGCAGCTGTATAAGCCCCCAGAAACAGCTGAGGCAGTGAAGACAGTGACACCTTGTCACTTCTCCTTCAACTATTTCTAACATCCTACCACACACACACACACACAAATAAAAAGCACAGGAAGTACCCTCCTCCAGATACATGGACCCATGACCCAGCTGCCAGATATGCCTATCAGAGCGTGCTAGCCAGACCGAGGGAATAGCAAGTCACCCCCGGCCTCAGTGACTGCTACACTCAGCACATCAGGGGATAGAAATAAGTCTGCACATGTGCTAAAAAGGACTTTTGGGAAGGATCAGTGGAGCTGTATAGGTGACACAATGATAAGCTCTGTTGTAAAGAAATGATTTGACATGGCAGGCAACAGCACTCCCACTGGAAACCAGCGTCTGTGTAATAGCTGCACATAGAAAACTTAGCCTGCAATTAGGCTGAAGCTGTCATCAGCAGGCAGAAAGAGGCTTAGTGGTATTATAAGAGCTGAAGTGAGTATCAAGTGCAGTCTATCTTCACTGAACAGTTCTTTCGTGGCCCACAGACTTGGAAACCGATGCCTGTATTTTGCACAAAGATACGGATGAAGGATATCCCAGAGATGGGAAGGCAGCATCGTGCAGGCTCCCAGGATTCATATGAAATGCAACTCCAAACCAGCTCGGAACACCATAGCGCTGGCACTAGTTTAAATATCACCCTGTGACCTTTTTAGATTTCTAAAGAGGAAGGAAAAGCTAATAGATGCACAAGACAGCACTATCCACAAGAAAACTTCTCCAAGGAGATAACTTAATGGCTCTGACTGAAAATAGGCAAACTAGGTAAATGTTTTTAAACAAATGCTTTAAAAAGGTGAATCAACTGAAATATATGTATTAATTCAATAGGCATTCAGAGATTCAGTGGAAGGAAGGAAACCTCTGTGACACTGATATATGGATAAGACTGTCCATAAATATTAAAGTACCATGCAGTAGTGAAAAGAGGTTCTTTTAAGGGAAGAAAACAAATACAGTCAAATTATTGGCAAGTATTAACCAAATACATGTTCTGTGTTCTAAGTTCCATGCTTTCATTTATATGGCTAGATTAAGGCTGGCTAGTGACTCAGCATGATGGGAGATAAGAGAGGTAGACCTCAGATGGTATGGGTGTGTTGCAGAGATAAAAATTTCAGATTTTATAATCAACTGCTTATTGAGGAAACTAATCAGTGAACTCATAAGAGAAGAAAATACCCTTAATGGAGTTATGAATAGCGCATAAGCTCTGTTTTACTCTGCAATACTGTACTGAGTATCCTCAGATTCAGCATTCTTACTAGAAAAAAAACCACCCCCCCAAACCCTATTATAGTAGTAGTTTACTTGAGGAAAAAAAAAAAAAAAAAGGAAGCACTAGAAATTAAGAACCTTGTTAAATTAAAAGGAGCAACTAAGAGGATAAAAATGCTTACAGTTGCTATGGAGACAGTTTATGAAATAAAAATGAGATGCTCAAAGTAAATGTCTACCACAATGAAAACATTCTAAAAAGCTTCAGAAAAGTTAGCATAATTAAAAGGGACAAGAACCTGTTAAAGACAACGCTCAAAAGTAGAAGTTTGTAGAAAGACCCAGAAAACTGAGAGGTGTTTAAATGCTAGTAAATGTGTAAAAAGGTGTCAAAAAAATGTTCTGAAGAACTGCTTGCTAGTCACATAAAAGGCTATTTTTCTTCAAAAGATGTAAAATGGGAAGCAAGTGATTCTGTAGAGATAATAGGTGACTGAAGTACGAAAAAAAAGCACTCTAGAAAGCCATATCATAAAAGATAAATCATTAATTTGCATCAATATTTATTCCAGAAAAACTTGCAAGATTCCTGCTAGAGGGAAGTTCAAGGAAGTGATTCAAATTAAAATGTCAACAAGATGAACCTTAGAACAAGTCCATAAAATAAAGAAATCATGAAGAAGAGCTAATATTGTCCCAATAGTTCTCCGGCATCTCCAATACCAATATCTTGACTATTAACTGCGATGCATGGCCTTATCACTTAACGCAGTCTTCCTGCCTGAGAAGTTTTGTTCTGTTTTGAGACTTTGAGGGAGGCTTTAGGGAGGAAAAAAAAAATCAAGCAAGAGCTGCCGCTGGGGCAGGGTCAGGAAGGCCCATCCAGCCATGGCCCTGATGAAGCAGCAACTTGAGGGCAGTCAAGAGAACTGGGGCAGCCCTAGCTCAAAAGGACCTCGGGCACCACCATTGGGCAAAGCCAGGGCTGGAGGAGGATTAGTACAGGTTCCCTTAAAGTTTCCAACCAAGTTCTTAGCAAAGATTTTAGGAAAAGAAGCGAAAATAAAAGACAGAAAAAAGGACTTCAGAAGATAAAGACAATAAGTAAGAAAGGAAGCTAAGAACAACAAATGATGACAGTTTTCCTAACAGATGGGGTCTGTCAGTAGGGAAGCTTACACACATGGAACATGTTGGAAATTGTGTTCATGAATATTTGTTTTGGTCATAAACTACACGGAAAGGGTGTGAACAGAGACGTGGAAAATCATGTTGATATTATTTGTGTTATTCAAAGATAAAACTGTGACTATTTGTACTTTACCATATTGTGTGGTTGGGCAATAAAATGACAAATGAGATTCAGTGTTTGTAAATGTAAAGTGTATGGGGAAAAAAACCACACTGCTTTGACACAATGGCCAGTTTTGTGTTATTTTGGTAAAGAGTTCTGGAAGGAACTGCTGAAAGTTTTTTGAGAACATCAGTTAGATGTTGAACAGGAGTCAGAATAGCAACCAGTCTGCAAAATCCCCAAAAACGAGGTAAGTGTAAAATGTCATCCTGCCAGTCACGGTGTGCACAAATTGCACACAGTATGTACAGTTCTGCTGAGTTCATCTGTAAAAAAATATGTTGAAACTAGAATAAGTACAAGAAGTGTTGGTACAAAAGCGAGATGCAGAAGTGTCATGTGGCTTCTTTGTGATAAAAGTTAAACAGATCAAAATTCATCAAATATGTATAGAAAAAAATAACAGTTCCATAAAAGTATGAATAGTCTAGAGATAATGAATACAGAAAAATTACATGTAATATTCACTACATAAGAATGAGAAAAAAAAGAAAAACAACAAAATCAGGCAACAGGTTTCAAATAAAAGAAAAAATAAGCTTTTGTTTTATGTGTTAAAAATATTTGTTATAGAACACATTGCCACAAAATGTCAAAAATAAAAGATAAGCATTAAATTCTACTAAATATATTTGTGAAAAGATGGCTTATTATGCATAAAAATATGATGCAATTTCCTAGCCAGGAGGAAGGAGAGAAATTCTGTGAAATATGGTGTACAATACGTAATGTATATTTTAGATATATTTTTATATATGAATATGCAAAATATATAATTATATATTGTTTGACAAACTCTCAGAGATTGTACTAAAACCCACTGTAAGACAAGGTATAGGAACAAATGAGTCTTTAACATGATTTTCAGTAATGTTCATATGATTTTTTTTCTAAGATAATCCTCCTAGATTCCAGCTATTGCACCTTCTTCTTCGTTATTGTAGAAATCAGTTTCTTCCTTCCTCCGGCCGTAGTGTATTTTAGTCTAATCATCACATCTCACATAAAGAGGTCCCACACCTATGCTGGAGGCACTCTGTAGAAAATTAGGCTATTGCAACTATCCCTTTACATACTTGGAATTTAATAAGTGCTTAGCCGTGAAAGGGAAAAAGCAATTGGCCATGCTGTGAAACTGCACATACCTGAATCCAGGAAAGTTAGCAGAGAGATGTTAAATGATAGCCCTTGAGACTGCAGTTTCAAAAATATTTCAATCTAAGTTTTTGATCAGATTAATTTTTGCTGGCGTCAGTTTCTTCACCTAGATCAATGCCCAGACACATGAGCACTAGCACTACTCTAAGGGTGTTTGCAGAACAGGTCACCATTTAAGCAGCAACCTGAATCTGAGTAAAGCCATCGTTGAGGTAAAAATAGGAAAATAGCAAAAATGTAAGCAGTGATTTTTTCCTAAGCAGAGCTGCAGGGAACCTACATTTTTCTAAATGTATCATCATAGAGAGGTATTCAATAGGCAGACACACAAAGGCAAGGCTTCCTGCATCAGGAATGAAGAGGAAAACAGCTGTTCTCTGGAGGGTATAATGCCACCTTCCTGGAAGGTGCAAACCATGCTACAAGACAACACACAGCACCAAACATGCACTTCTCTGAGTGTAGTCAGATGAACGCAGGCACGTGCTGGCTCTTCTGGCCAGATGTAACCACCTGATCAACCTGAAAAGGGACCCCCCTCTCCACCGATGCATACTTGAAGCTCTGCCACTCAAGTTTTTCAAACAAGGATCCTACCCAGGGTGAAGGGAAAAAAAAAAAAAAAAGCCAAGGGATGGAGGGAAAGCAGAACAATTTCACAATGTCAGAGGATCATCTAATAGTGCACCTCATTTCTTCACTCGCACACAAAGAGGGCCTGGGGGCCGCACGAATGGCC
>PTEX01000300.1:130005-144812 GCA_003342815.1 Eudromia elegans | reverse complement strand
AAAAAAAAAAAAAAAAAAAGGCAATGAAAGATTATTAGTTAATGAAAGAGGTTTTTTGCAGCAGTGTTGATTACACATTCCTAAAGATCTAGTTCCAGAGTCCCTTATGCCATGCTGATTTGTAACACTTTGGGATACACTGAGGAAATTCTCCAACTTCAAAATCCCTGCTAAAGGCAGCAAGCGAAATTAGATTACTATCATTTAGTTTTACAGTCTTCCAAATAGGACTATAAAATAATAAATATAACGTAAAAATGCAGACACACATTGGACCTTTGGTCTTCTGTTTACACATCAATAAAATAACTACAAAGTAAAGCAGGTGGCCAGATGTTACTTTTCAATATTGAAGCCTCTAAAATACAGCAGTTATTTCCCTTTGACACACTGGCATATACATCAACCAAGCTGGTGGGTGTTCACCAGTGAGCAATATGCAATTCATGCTCATGGAGCACACTGGACTTTGCCCGTCTGTTGGCACTTTGCCTCATGGCACGATTGGTTTGTATTACAGTGTCCTGCAAGAATTATTCTCCTAGGAACGTACATCAGGAGCATAGAGAGGCTCTCTGCTCTGACAAACAGTAATGTCCTTTCAGCATTCAGTGTATGAACATGCCTGCATTTACACTACATGCTCTACTACTAAGTGAGGCTATCAAAGCTGCAGTAACTTCTGTCATCGTCTTGGCTCTGTTTTGTGTTCTTCCTCATACTCTGAGAGCAGGTCCACCTACTCTTCTGTTCCTTATCAACAAAGCATGCTTTGTTGTTGTAAGCATGCTTTGCATGCTTACATTTCTCACACCAAGGTAACCGGTGGGGCTTCCATTGACAATCTAAATGCTTAGATTTTTTTTTTCTCATAGCAGCACAGAGCAGAGATATGACTCTTGATTCAAAAGCTGTTGGCAAACAAACTTCCAGCTTGGCAGACACCTTGCAGAAGGCAGCTCTCCACAGAGCACTTCCCCAGTCCAACTTCTGAGACAGGGTGTCTCCTCTGAGATCAGGACTTATCTTAAGTCCCTCAATCTACAAGGCATGGCATGCTGTGGACTCTCACTATCCACAAAGCCGAGGAGTCCAGAATACTGTAAGACATGGTGAGACTTTTTATTTGTCCCTTTCTGTCTAATTTAGATGTCACAATACCTAACCAGTAGGCAATGGGTTTCAGAGTGTTTCATTCTTGTTTTCTTGACCCCATATAGGAAAGAAGAGCATGTGCCCCAAGGACTGACTAGAACAGACTAAGGCACCCTTGTTGTGAAGGAGCACATCTACGCATACTCACTACAGATCACACTACCAAGCTCAGAAGCTTTGAAGGCCCAACTTACTGATGCAAGTTAAGCAAATAGCTGCACACCTCAGTTACCTGAAGAGATTGTAAGAATGATGCAGAAGCTTACTGAAAACTTGGACTGATGAGATCTGGAGGATGCATTCATCCTCCTTTGAAAACCACTGGGGGATAACATGATCAAAGGAAGAATGCTCCTTAAGCTGTTTATCTTGCAAAGAATGACCCGATGACGTTTAATGGGATGATTAGGCATAGCTATGGTTTAACGCATATTTAAAAGATTGTTTTCCGTGATTAACTGTTTGTCAGAAAGCAAGTATCTGAAGTAACAGTAGAAAAGGAATTTCATCAGTGTCTTCTAAAAGATGATTTGCACTTGTGGTCTCAATATTCAACTGTTTTAATTGGGCTGTTTCTTAGTGGTGTCTCTGAAACAGAATTTTTGGTTATTTTAGAATTGGATCTTACAAATTATATTGGAAGGGAATTATCCACTCAAATGGATTAAGCAAATCAACAGTCAAAATATCTGAATCTACTTAACAAAATGTAGTTGAATCTCACAAAACTGTACTTGTGCTTTTGAGATCAGAGGAAAGAAGGGAAAAACCAAGGTGACAAAAATAAGTTTCTTCTGAAGTTAAATTAACGTTTGTGTAGCCTTCAGATTTTAAGAGTTTTTTTCAGTGTCTGGATCCTGGCTGCTGTACTCATGAACTGCTACAATTTAGTTTATTAAAGGTCAAAGGATCTAAAGGACAGAGGATCTAAAGGACTGACATGTGTTTGGAATTACGCAAAAGAGCGTGCCTTGATACATGACACATGATGCAGCCTGCAAACACATGTATCGCTAGAGGCTGAAACTAAATTATTGCTGCAGCACAAGGTAGAGCTTTGCAGGAACATACAAATAAGTCTAACTGAAGAAAGTAGCATACTTCTACAATTTTCTCTTCTTCTATCTAACATATTGGAATGTTTTAAACAGAAAAATATGCCAGTGGTCAGGCTCCATCTCAAATAGCATCCACAGTCTTTGGAATTTATTGAGAATTTGCTTAGAGTAATGACCAGAAATATCAGTCTCACTGTCACACTCGGTAAAACTGTCCACACAGGAGCATGTTTCAGCAGAGAGGACAGGAACTTCAGCAGGACTCCAGAAGACTTACCAAATGTGAACAGGTATCAATAGATGTCCTCAAGAAGAGAGTGGAAGACTATGTGCACCATTCCACCATCCCTGAGGCATCTTGTGCGATAGGAATATAGCTCAAAACTCTATTTTTCCAGTGTCCTTCAGTGCTGTGTGCACCCATTGGGAGAAATGTCCAGCAGGTGCCGTGTACATGGGGAAACCTAACTGTGTAATGGTGTCACTGTCATGAGTTTCAAGAAACAGAGTATTCAAGATGAGCTTCTCTATGGCTCCTGTAATGTTCCTTAAGCAGAGCTCACCTGGAGAAGCTGAATTTGCTGACATGAAGGGAAAGTGGAAGAATTGTTCCCTTCCCAGCAAAAACACCTACTTTAGCCCTGAGTGCTCGTTTTCTCACAAGACAAAGAAAACTAGCCCATAATTTGCCTTCTGTTTTCTTATTTCTGTGAGAGAACTAAAATAAATGAGCTCATAAGGAACAGTCTACCAGCAAAAACATCAAACATATAATTAACACAGAACTACACATCAGTATACCTGCATGAGCACAAGAAGATCAGCAGCTTTAATTATATGACAGTCTTATAAACCAAAGGCACTGGGAGCATCGTGTTTCCACCTTTTTATTTTAAACATCAAGATTCATTACAGGCTTAGAGAGGCTTTCAGGTCCATAAGTTAATTCTGTTGTTGGTTCAAGAGTTTGGACTGATTCTGGGCTCTCAGCTGACTTGGGAAACCTAAAAAAAAAAAAGGAATTACCCATTTGATGGTTTCTCATGCTAGAAAATGAATTTCTATGGAAGTGTGCCTGATATTTGACTTCTCTTTTGATATTTTGGCTGGTTTTTGCTGCTTATCCCAAATATATTGTGATGAGAAAAGTTTTATGTGTGACCTGAAAGACTAAAGAGGTTTCAGGAATCACTTCGTTGTACAATAAAGCCAAAAGGACAGAGACACAGTGACTTTCAGTACCAATTAAGGAGAACTATTAAAATAGCAGAACCAGCTTCATCATTAAAGTTATATTTAATCCTGTTTTTAGCATCCAATTTCTGTAGGCCTAATATTGACTTTTAATTAACTCCTGTAATTAACTTCTAATAACATGTTACAGATGTTAATAAATTAACCGTTTTGACACTCAAAGGAAGTTATAACATAGTTATTATATTTATACATGTAAAATAATTGTATTATCATAAAAGGTAAAGAACTTTATAATATCTTTCACTTCTATTTTTCTTAGGTGGACTTGTTGAGAAAACTTTTTTATGTGTGAAAGTTTTCAAGACTTCAGAAAAATATTTTTTACAAATCAGGATCAAAAAGTCAAAACAAAACCCTCAAAATCTTGTGTTTTCCAAAAATAATCTCTGTATTAAAAACCAACTTACTAATTTTATTTTGTTTTCCTAATAAAACTTTTTATGTGAACTGAGAAAATGAAATCTTTGCTTTTCCTAATGCCTAGTTTCTGACAATGTCATACCTTTGTCTGAAAGGAGTTTGAGAAAAAAAAATCTAAGTAGATCTCTAGAAAAAAAGTCAATACACTCTGGTTTGGAAAGACCCATATTTTTAATTTTTATTCAGTGAACTTTAATACTTCATTAGCCACAAGGTGTGAATGTCCAGGAGCCAAAACACTCTTCTCAAAGAGTTGAAAAACTCTCACTAAGGTGATTTTGAAAGTTTGGATAATATAAATGAAAATATTTTACAAAGTTATCTCCAAACTCCTGTAAATATTGATACTTTCCAGCTATGAGATTCATAGCCTAAAGTTCTTTTCTTCACTGTTTTTCTCTGCAAGGTTGGTACCAAAAAGACAAAGAACAAATAGTTGCAGATATATGGTTACTGGAAATGAAAAGGATCACTGTTTTGATAAAATGGGTGATTTAGACATTTTCCTCATTATCCATCTCTTTTTAGGGTTTTTTTAATGAAAATCTTTGGATAGTTGGAGAATCCTTCCTTCCTTCCTTCCTTCCTTCCTTCCTTCCTTCCTTCCTTCCTTCCTTCCTTCCTTCTCTCCCTCCCTCCCTCTCTTCTCTCCCTCCCTCTCTTCTCTCCCTCCCTCTCTTCTCTCCCTCCCTCCCTTTCTTCCCATTTCTCCCTCTGCCTTTCTCTCTCTGTATGTCCCCTGCTCCATTCCTCACTCTGAAGGAATCGGCAAAACCAATTAGCTTACGAGATAGACAGCAGCGACAGTTATTTTTCAGCCCAGACATCAGTTTTCACGCTGCATGGATATTGTCTCTTAACAGACAAAGCAAAGAAGCCGACAGGAATGTGGCTTTTTAAATTGCTACAGGTTGGTTTCATTTACGTTTTCCCTGTTATCCATTGGCTTCATTTCTTTCATTCAGTTTCATTTCCTCTCCTGGAAGCTCCTTCTCTGGAGTCAGTTCATCCCCTCCCTGTGTTTGCCAGAGACCATGAGACATGTGGGATGGAAAGAGTGGACTGTGAGCTCCCCTACATATTTCTCTTAGTCATGTGCAGCCAGGCTCAACCCTAGTTTGAAACCAGTTCAGGTAAACACAAGCTAGTGCTTCCAGAACTGTGGCACTTGATGCCACTTTATGCTTCCCTCAAGGCAACTATAAAAATAGACACACTGCTGGCTTTGTCTTTAATATGGCTTTGTCCTCCTGAGCTGATTTACTAACAAGCCACACAGGTATTCAGGATCACAGGGAGGGATTAGGATGAGGATCTGGGAGACTGGCAGTAATTTTTCCGTGTTCCTACTATTAATCACTTAAGATGGGAGGACCAGTGCTTGATATTGTTCATGCTGGTTCTTTTGCTTTACATTAACTTCAGGTTAAAAATCTGTCAGCAAATTCATAAAGTCTTCTGTCCTTCTAAAACTTAATGGCATTTTTTTTCTATGCCCTCTTCCTCAGACATAACTGTGGTGTCCTTATTAGGGCAAAATTCCTTCTATTGTTGTGAGCAAAGGAGCAAGAGACCAGAACCAAGCCTTCTGCTAAGATGGTGAGATGGTGGCTCCCCCTATGAAATGCAATTATTGAATGTCTAAGACTATTCTTTTTCAAACAGAGTTTCTGACAGACTTGCAGTGGCATTTTAAAGTTGCATGGCTCTGCTGTTCACAGCCAGAGCTGTCTACCCCACCCCTGTGGGTGACATTGCTAGCTTCAAGACAGCAACATTGAATGTGCTCACAAATTGACTCCTGATTCCAGCTGGTCATGTAAGGTAATCCAGCTCTGATTTCAGTTTTATCTTAGTGTGTTGCTCAAAACGCTGTTGCAATTCAAAAGCTCCTTTATAGGGGATCCCCAGCTTGTGGGCAGCAGCGTTCAAAAGAGAGGCAAGGCAGACAGATAGAGGCTGTCTTCAGCCATCTGATTTTAATATACTTCAGTGAGTCAGGCCGAGTTCTTATTTCCATGCTGTTGCATTTGGGATTTCCAAGGAACCTTAGTGATTCGGGAACACAAATGCTGTGGAAAATTAGTCAGACTAGCGAGCCTAAGTTACTTTGTGACACTTGAAAACCTCACCGATCATGGTTAGAATGCTTTTAATATCATCCTCTGTCTCCTTTAGCATAGAGACAGTTTTAGGTATGCTTCATTTTTTGTGAAAAATCACCTAATATTTCTTGTCAGCAAAGGCACTCAACATTGCTATCTAATGGAAGCAGCACAATGAAATCACTATTAGCAAATATTTTCATCTCTTCTAGAGGAGACAAACATGATACCCCAAATAAGTATCATGCATTTATTCAGACTCTTCCTTGTGATGAAACCCATCAGCTGACTTTCACACAGAGGCAAATCTAGCCCTCACATACCCAAAGCAAAACCAGTTTTGGTATAGCAAGGTTGAATCTGCCTCTGTATAACTTAAAGCAAGCATGTTTATAGAATGTGTGCACACTTCACACTGCGTAATCACAAACTTACTTACACTTTCAGCCTGTGACAAGTGAAGCCAGGAAAGAAAGAAAGAGAAGAAAGAAAGAAAGAAAAAGAGAAAGAGAGAAAGAAAGAGAGAAAGAGAGAAAGGAAGAAAGGAAGAAAGGAAGGAAAAAAGAAAGAAAAGAGAAAGAAAAGAGAAAGAAAGAAAGACCCCTGAAATCCGTTACACCATCAGTTAGGAAAAGTAGAAAGTAACCCAATTAGAGGTCACCTATTGAACTGATTTTCACCACCTCTGAACAAAGACAGCACTCCTAAAGAAAGCCAAAAACTTTTCAAAACTGGACCTCAGCAGAGTAATGAGGAATTATTTTTTCCACAAATATACATTAGTTTTAATGCTCCATAGCAACTGAGAACTCTTCTAAATATCCCACAAAATGTCTTTTCATCTTAGAGTAGAACAGAGAGAAAAAGCCATACTGTACATAAACCTTAGCACTAATGCTTGAACCCTTCCCTCTATCTTTCTGCTGGTTGCCTTATTTCAAGTGTGTGGTCCATGACACAAATTCTCTTCACTGTCAGATCAAAGAAGGCATTTTAGCTTACACCCCACAGGCATGTAGTTCACAGCAAATTATTCCCAGTTTCCGCTTCTATACTTCAAATGTGTTAAGAATACAGAATGAAAGCTAAAGATAACTCTTTGAGTATACTATATAAATACAAATAATAAGGGCTTCATTGATTTAGTCTTCTCCAAATCTAGAAGAGATAAATTGCTTGGTCTTCTCATCAAGGTTATCAGCCTTGATGAGACTGAAGAGAAATTCATCTAGATTAAAACTCTATAAGGGGTCCTGGATAAAGGGAATTGAGTGGTGTTCCACTCATTTCCTACTGAACTATAGCTGACCCCTCTCCACCCCATTGCAATGTGCAAAATTGGCAACTTTCAAAGACTGGTTCCCCTAAGCCAAAGCAGAGGTTTGTCAACCAAACAGCCTCATCTACAGAAAAGATTTTAGTTCTCTTACACTCTCCTGGGGTGAGTGAAGGTGGAGAATAGAATTATGTTACAAAGGCAAGCAGGGAAGAGGTCCTCCTATTCAGATGTGAGTCTTTTAATCTAGTTTGCAGTGTGACCTTTGGAGAAGCAGTTTAAAAACTGCCTTGATCTTAAAAGGGGAAAAAACCTTCATGATTCTCAAACTCCAAAGAATAACTTAAAACATCTGGGGTGACAATAATCTAATCTGCAGGAGGTGTTCAGTGTTCATCTTCATTTAAGTGAGTCACTAGAGGTCCCCTTCACAGTCAGTAGAGAAACTTAATATTTCTAGGTTCACATTTATTGGATGCTGACACAGAGGTCTGAAATAAAACTCATAATTGTGACCTAGAAGAGCCTTTCTTTCCTCATGCAGCTATTCAGGCAGCAAAGGCTGATGGTTTACAATGTAGAAGTCTATTTATAGATGTCACTTATTGTGACTGAATTTTGTGGTGTTTTACAAATTCAGCAGCAGACTTTATATGTAAACTCTATCACCAAAATATAAGTCCCAGTAAAGAACCAAAGTGCACTCACTCTTAGATTAAGAGACTCTCCACAGGACCTTTGTGGTGGTGGCTTTGCGTTGTCACTACTACTGGTGCCACCACTTGTGATAGACAATGGACTGTACAATAAAAAAATCTCCTCCCAAGGAAGGTAATAATTTTAGGTCATTATCAGTCTGTTAGGGATTTATGATGCAGTTTTGTTGCATCCTTTTTCAGCTTGCTCCCAGGGAAGTATTCAGCCTAACAATAGAGGGCTGGATAGACAGCTGCTCAAAAAACTACAATGTGTCACAGTGTCACATTAGAGGAGTCAGAACATTTCCTTCTCCTTTTATATCTTCCATGTTATTTATTCAAGGAAATGCCTACCACAAAAGAGACAGGGTGTGCTCAGTCCTTTTGAAATTTTTACTTTATATTGTATATGGTGCAGTTTGCATCCAGCTCTGGGCACAAACAAAGCATGATCTTTCAGTCTTTCTTCTCGTGAACAAATTTTGAAAACAGAATAAGGACTTCCAAAGTAAATAGGAATAGTGTAGGAAAAGGACTGCAAAATCAGTGCAAAGACAGTGGTGTGCAAACTCCCCCATTGTATGCCAACTTATTTGTTGTGTCTTGCCAATAATTCAAGTGGGATTTATGCATTGCTGTGAAGAGAAGCCTTAGCTAGTAAATATGGTATAATATGAATAAGCATCTGTTTATAGCTCGAAAGAAAAGCCAAAATATTTCCTAATAGGAAATCCCTTTAAAATCATTCCCATCCCATTTTAAAGGAGATCAAACCATAAATTTCTTCTTTGTACCTAAAATTCTACTTCTAGAAGATAGATGTACTAATAGCTTCCACTAGTGGGTACAACCTAAGTATTAGAGTTGTATGTTTTCTTGAATATTTACTCTATTTCCTTATACTTGTAGGACCACAAAATAGTCTAGCTCTCCATCTTTGCCTGGAGTCAGGCAGATGAATTAGAAAACAGTTATTCACATGTCTTTCCTTCTGCCTGCATCTACCTTCATCAAAATGACTATATGAAAGAAAATCTACTACAAAAGTCCACTCAAAAGGTCATTGACAGGAATATCTAAAAGCCTTCCTGCCAACTGCAATAACAGAATAGTTTCACATAGCTATCCTTGCACAATGCACCTTTATCCACACTTAACAGATGAGAAAGTAAGACATGGTGAAATGAAGCAAAATGATTTGCCCAAGGTCAAACAGGAAATGTGTGACAAAGCCAGGAACTGATCTGTTGATTCCTGAGTTTCAAGCTAGCACCTATCATCAAATTTAGCTCTAGTTTCTTACATTGCTACCAGTACAATATTTAAGCCTTGAGTCTTTAATCCCAAGTGGGTGAAAAGCAATACGTACTCTTATTTCTATTTTAAAAAATACAAGAACATAAGAGGAAGCCCTGTGCAGCAGGTAAATATTTCCAAGGTCTGATCATCACTTCTCTCCGTCCCTGAAGAAGTACTGAGGCTTTCTCAGTATGAACTGTGCTTCTGGCAATGAAATGGGGGAAAACACCATGAGAAGGAGAATGATTTGGAATCTAGTGATATCTATTCCTGATGCATATCTATTTAGCTCATGCCACTCAGTTCACTGACAAAACATAAACAGCGATCATCTGCTATCATTAAGCCCTGTCTAGACATAGTGTGCTCTTCATTAGCTAATTGTTCACACCTCTCCCCATAGGCTAGCAAGACAGCAAGGGAAATAAAGGCAATACACATATCTCTGCAACATAACTAAAGTAAACTAAAGTAAAACTATCTCTTAGGATTTAGACTCCACAGTCTTTCTGGTCAACCCTTATGTTGTTCATCTGTCCTCATAGTGAAGAAGTGCTGTGTTCAAGCAGAATTTCCTATGTTTCAGTTTCTGCCTATTACCTCCTGTCCTATCTCCAGGCTCCTCTGAGAAGAATCTGGCTCTGTCGTTTTTACACAGAAGATTCTTCTCAGCAAAACTGCTTTCCACCTGGTCAGTGCTGAGCCTGTACTGGTACTTGGGGTACAAATTAGTGAGGTCAGGTCATTGATGAATACCTTGAACAATATTGTACCCATATCAGCCTGTGGGAGACACCACTAGTGACTGGCCTCCATCTGGACTTTGTGACCATGACCACAACCCTGACAGTGTAGCAGTTCAGCCAGTTTTCTACCTACCTCACAGTCCTGTCCCATATTTCCTCAGTTTAACTATGAGGATGTTATGGGAGGCAGTGTCAAAAGCCTAACTAAAGTCAGAGTAAGCAATGTTCTCTTCTTTCCATTCACTCATCAAATCAGTTATCTCATCATAAAGTTTTTAACATTGGTTAAGCACAATTTCCATTTTGTAAATCCATGATGGCAACTTCTAAGCACCTTCCTGTCTTTCATATGTCTAGAAATAGTATCCAGGATTAGTTAGTTTATCCTGGTAATTGTGGTGTCACTGACTAGCTTCTAGTTCCCTAGATCCTCCTTCTTACTTTGTTGAACATAGGAGTGACATCTGCAGTTTTTCTGTCCTCAGGGATCTTTCCTGATTGCCATGAACTTTCAAAGAGAGTGAAGAGCAACCTTGCAATGACATAAGTCAAATCCCTAGCATTTGTGGATAAGTCTTCTTTCTCCTCGACTTTCCCTCTGGTCTCAGGGGGTTGGGACTGCACATCAGCAAAGACTCAGTAACTCTGCCTTTTCTGTGTCCTTCATCACCAGGACTCCTGTCCCATTTTCAGGCCTAAATTTTCAATGGTCTTCCTTTTGTTGCTTATGTCGTACGCAAGGTTTTCTTGTTGCCTTTCACATACCTTGCCAGTATCAACTCCAAGTGGACTTTAGCTCTCCTAACTCCATCCCTGCATACTTGAACAGTGTGTCTATATATTCAGCTTGGGTCACTTCCTTGCTTCCATTTATCCTCATCTGTTCAAGTTATATCAGAAGCTGCTTGTTTATCCATGCCAACTTCTTACAACATTTGTTTGATTTCCTACTTGTTGGGATGAATCATTCTTCCAATTGGAAGAGATGATTCTTGAATATTAGCCTCAGGTCCATCTTTTCTGAAGGGCTACATGCTTCCAGGCAAGTCTCTGAACAGAATAATGTCTGCTTTCCTGAAATTCAGGGCTATGATCCTGATATTTGCCTTATTGCCTCCCTGAACTCCATCATCTCGTCATTGCTACTGCCAAGGTTGCCTTTGATGTTCACATCTCTAAACAGTTCTCCTTTTTTATAAGAATAAAGTCCAGTAGAGCACCTTTTCTTGTTGTCTCACCTGTGTTTGAACATTGTCCTCTATTCACTCCAGAAACCTCCTGACACTGTGTTATCTCTGCAGCAGATCCAGTAGGGTTGTTAAATTCCCCCATGAGGACCATGACCTATGACTGTGAAGCTTTTAGTTGTCTGAAGAAAGCTTCATCTTATCTTCCCTAATCAGATGGTCTTAGCTCTGCTGAGGTCACACCTGCAGTATTGTGTGCAGTTCTGGGTTCCACAGTATAAAAGGGATGTGGAACTTCCAGAAAGGGTCCAACATAGAGCAACAAAGATAATTAAGGGACTGGAACGTCTGCCTATGAGGAAAGATTAAAAGAGCAGGGCCTGTTTAGCCTAGGGAAGAGAAGACTGAGAGGAGATCTGATCGATATCTATAAGTACCTGAGGGGAGAATGTAGGGAGGATGAGGCCAAACTCTTCTTTGTGGTGGCCAGTGATAGGACTAGGGTTAATAGGTACCAGTTGAAACCCAAGCAGTTCCATCTCCATGTGAGGAAGAACTTCTTTCCTATGAGGATACCAGAGCACTGGAACAGGCTGCCTAGAGAGGCTGTGGAGTCTCCTTCTCTGGAGATTTTCAAAACCCACCTGGATACAACCCCTGTGCCATAGGCTCTAAGTGTCCCTGCTGGAGGAGAGGGGCTGGACCAGATGGTTTCTAGAGGTCCCTTCCAGCCTCAAGTATTCTGTGATTCTACAGCAAATGCCTGTTACATTGTCAGCCATGTTGGTCTGCTGGCTAATTCTGACACATAAACTCTCATCTGGCCCCTCACTCATCCTTATTCAGACTCCATGCATCCAAACTACTCCCTCATATAAAGACCAACCCCCTCCCATCCTTACCATCCTGGCCTGTATCCAGTCTGTATCCATCTACTACAGTACTCCTGTTGTGTGAGCTAACTCACCACATCTCTGTGATCCTAGTGAGACCATGGCCCTGGTACACACTGACTTCTTATTCAGGAAATTAGGAAATTATAATTAAGAAAATATTGTATAGACGCAGCTCCTCTGAAGTGTCACAGACTCAAGAACACAATCTTCACAATTATTTCCTTTTACGCAAGAGTTTAATTGTATTCAGTGGATTATGACTGGGCTAGTCAGAAATGCCTTAGTGGAGCAGTTCATTTTTGTCAGAACAAAAACATTTTATTGGAATATATCTGAGTGAAATAAGGAACTTGGTTTTAAATATCTTACAGCCCAAAAGATAAAGTAAATCCCAGGGTACCAGTTAAGCTGGAGCAATATTTTCTTACAATTACCTGGTGCCTGTCCAGCTTTTTGTTTATTCAATTAATTGTAGGGAGAGCCTGAAAGTCTGTCTTGACTTGCAGTCTTTATTACCGTCTAAGTGACAAAGTGGAGGAGACATTTCTTGCTGCCTATTACGCTGCCATCCATGGAAGTTTTCTACCTGTCCCACTGAAGCAATAAAAGCAGTATTTCCTGGATGCTCAGGCATCCTAGTTTGATATACATATTCAAACAAATATCACTTTCTGTTTACATTGTCCGAGTAGGTAATTAATGTCAAGCAGTGAGACGTCATCTCTTCTACTGCCTCTGCTCTACCAATTTGTTGGCAGTGTGGGGCAGGCAGCTGAAGGCAATGGTTTATCATTAAAAACTCAGAATAGCCACAGGAGCTGTGTATAGAAGAGGAGCAGAATATATATTGGTCAAATGCTCAAATATGTATTTCGCATATTCTGTCTGTGATGCTACCAGAGCTGTTTCCTTTCTGATATGAACATTCTTTTAACCTCACCAAACTTTCCCTCTACAGGTGTGATCTGTGATTGGCTATCATTAGTGCCACCAAAAGATTAAATTAGTCCAAAGTTTATTGAATATTACAATACGGAAACAATACGGAAAAGGTTCAATAACACTCCCTGATTTTATAATGCTAATGAGAAATTAATGAGAAATAATGGAACTTTCATTTCTGGTAGTTTTCTCGAGTTTTGATAGGTACAGGCCAGTACCTACCAGTGGTGCAGGCCGCTGTGGAAAAAATTTCAGAAGCAACTATAACTGGCAAATTGCTACACAGAAATAGAAAAATACTCTTCAATCACCCATGAAAAGCCATAGAAAATTAGCAACAGATGCCATTTGGCTGGTTCACAAAGTCACTGTCAGAGCAACTTGCTGGCTGGCTCCTTCAGTTTCTGCACGAATGTGAATGACTCTACAGTGGAATCCTATACCATGCCCTGCACCATATTTTTCATCATATGTGCTTTAACAACCATACTTTTGTGAGAAAAATTTTTCATATTTTCTTCATACTTTTCGTACTTTCATCTCATTTTACAGCACAGAATGGACTGGTCCGCATTCAGGTCTGAAAGCCACTACGCAAACACTGTGTCTTCATTGTTTCCGCATTTATCATGTGCATCTTGTAACAAATCCTCCAGAAACAAAATGCAACAAATGCATGATTCTTAAAAACATGAAATACAGCATTGTTTGAGGCCTTGTCTGGAATAAATTAAACATGCCTTAATTATCTTACTCCTAGGCTTTTCTTTTTACCCATCTTGTTTCTCTCTTCACTATCTATAGACATTTCAGCTCCCACTTGATGAGAGTGACATAGTTTACTTATGTATTTACACATACATATCTAGCAAACACTGTGTGCACATAAACAATTTTAGACACATACACTTTACATCTGTATTATTCCTGCTTAGGAAAACATTGCATAGGAAGTTTATTGCTTACCTTTAATTATATATCCTACAGGTTGCATATCTTTAATTAAGACAAGGGATTGATTATATGGGAACCAAGAAACATAAATTGTATGTTATTCTCAACTCTTTGATGTAAGTGCAAATTTTGCTGGCTCAAACATTTTAATGGTTATGCTCATTTTATCATCACTTCCGTTTTATTTGATCTTTCTTTTAAGATGTTTTCTACTAAAAAGAAAGAAAAAATAAGCAAAGTAAGGAGGAAAAACAATTATTTTAACAAGTGCAAAGCAATGATGCCTAAATAGTACATTGGCATTAAAGGATATCTCTATAAATTTTGTGTAACTCAAGCAGAACTTTCTGTATTCTCTATTCTGTACAATGGGAAAATGCTTTTGGCATTCACTCAGAGGGATATGAGCAAACAGATATTTTATTATACAGAAAGTAACTCCACTACATATAATCTTGTGAAGTTAACATAAAAACTCCTTAGATTCTTCTTTGCTCCAGTCAAATTGTGTACAAAGGAAATGCTACCAAAGAGATTGTGGTCATTATTCTGCACGGTATATAATTTGTTAACTATCTTCAAATACCTGTGTAATAGAAAAAAAATATAGTTATTCATAATAGAACATGCCCGGAATAATGTTCCAACCTACAGAGTTTAAATTGGTTTCAAGAAATCCTATTACCAAGGAAAAAGGGAATACCCAAAGAGTCACAACTTTTCTTTCTTTCTTTCTTTCTTTCTTTCTTTCTTTCTTTCTTTCTTTCTTTCTTTCTTTCTTTCTTTCTTTCTTTCTTTCTTTCTTTCTTTCTTT
>PTEX01000300.1:84679-129720 GCA_003342815.1 Eudromia elegans | reverse complement strand
CTTTCTTTCTTTCTTTCTTTCTTTCTTTCTTTCTTTCTTTCTTTCTTTCTTTCTTTCTTTCTTTCTTTCTTTCTTTCTTTCTTTCTTTTTTTTCTCATTCTCTGTCTAGTAGCTAAAAGCTTTCTTCTCTAATAGGGTAGCCTTTGACTGAACACCTTTCAGAACTCCTTGCTGAACGAAAATTGGGCATTTCAATGAACACAAAACCACTTTCTGTTTGCATTCTCTTGAACATGACTAGGAATGTTGCCTAATAAGGACTTGGTCTCTCTTTCTTTGACTGCTTCTAAATCACCACCTGAAATTTGAGGCCAACTACTGAGATGTGTACATCACAACACCATATACTTCTGTACTGTCTGCATTTCACTCTGATCAAAAATATCTTCTACCCTTCACTATATTGAATCAGTTTTAGTATTGGGATAAATTTAAATTTATTCATGAAAATCCCCATATGAATTTTGACAGCTGAGTAATTAGGTGCATTTGCTCCTAATAAATTTTAGAATGAAGACGTTTTGCAAGACTGGTCTAAAACTGGGTGATTCAAATGCCTGAAGTGAAACAACAGTCTAAGGAATTTTAGGTCCATAGTAGTTGACAGCCTGTAGTTTCCACCAATGCCAAACCTGATGTTTCTCTTACAAGTTAATGCTCCCCACAAACCCATGCACTGTCCCTAGAGGAGGAAGAAATAGCAGACTGCTCTTCTGAGTTTCAGTTGGCATCTCTGTCCTATCCTTTCTATCTTCCACCTTTCTAAAACTGAGAGGCCTGGTCCAGGCGAGGGAGGTTTAAGACTCAAACTTTATTTCCTGTGTTTCAAACATTCGATAAGAATCACCCATTACTAGACAAGTGCATCTTCTCCATTTGTAAGGTTTACCATTTTTTATTCAGTAGACTTCTGTTTAAAATGTCCTAAACTTCATTTAGTACTTTAATCCTAATTACAAAAGAATGTGTTTATCTCAAGAGATTACACTATGCAGCCCATGTTTTGCCAATAGTACTAGAAAAACTTATCCTCTGTTCTGACAATTGATCAAACAGCATCCTATGATTTATTTATACACTTTTTTCCCAGCAGTTTTAATGACTGAGCTGTAAAACTTGCTTCATTTAAATCATTGCAAATAATTCAAATGTCTGCGGTCTTATCTAAACAAAAGTCTTCTCACTAAATTATCATATGTTCATATCATGTGATCATATATATTGTCATATTATCATTCATAAAATTAAATCCATGAACAAAAAAAAAATAGAAAACAAATGATATCCTAAACCCTTTTCCTATAAAAGTATCAATTTTATCTGGACTAAAGCCAGATTTCCATTTTGTGAATACACTGTGTATATTCCAAACTTCACTCCCAGCAAGTTATGTACTCAGACCACCAAGTATTTATAATCATCATGTTTTGGACAGTACTGCTCTGTTTATCAATATTGTTTTAAAAAAATCCCAGGCCTCAGCACCTTCCCACTGAGCTCATTGGCAAATTTATTCTAATTTCTATAAGGAGTCTACGTTCTTGATTTTATTGCTCTACACACCATTTCTAGAACTGCTGAATTATAAAATGTATAGGGTATGGAAAATTATATTTGTGTTCAATAAATTAGTTCCATATTACTGTAAGCTGCCTTTATGCATTGTCATTTTTACTGCAACTGCCACTTTTGATAATGCTATATTATTTTGCTATGTGCAAGCAAGTCCTGGGAAACGCTTGACTCAGCAATAAGACAAAATTTGTAGCAGAACTCATACATATGAATATGCATCTGGCATACAACCTCAGCATCCCTAGAGCTTGTTATGCTAAGAAATTAAAAGGTTCTTTCCAGTAGTTCTTGCTGATAAGTCTTCCTTTACGTTGACAGGCAGTTTTAGGCGGCAAGCTTATTTGTGGGAGTTTTTCTGTCAAAGGATGGGAAAAAGGGTTACTTTTGACAAATTCCTCATATCAATTCATGCAAATAATTGGCTCCATAGGATGCTTATTGTAGGGAGATTTTTTACAACTTGAAAGAAGGAATTGATGAAGTGAAACTGTGGGGTAAAATCATGAAAAGAAATCAGAAATCCCAGCCAGTCTCACAGAAAAATATTAGGGTTGTATATTTTGCACTAAGTACAACTGAAATTGCAATTGAACTTAAGAAAGAGTTCAAAGGTCTGTTTTTTGTTGTTGTTGTTTGGTTTTGTTTGTTTGTTTGTTTCATTTGGGTTTTGTTTTTTTCGCATGACTTCTGTAACACATGATGCTCCCTTAGGCAAAAATCTTAGATTTTTCTGCCATACTGCCATACTGCAATCTGCCATACTACAGACCTTTCCTGCTTACTTTTCTCTCACTGGGGTTTCTTGTAAAAGGGACAAATTAAGCTGACTATTATACATATCCATGATTTCACACAAAATGTGCTGAGACGTATTCACTCACTGTTTTGTGTTGCTGAAATAAAGCAAGGCAGACAAATGAAATAGACTTTGAACTGCTAATCTGAGTTACAGGCTAACTCAATGATGTTTTAAACCGTGATAGCCATTTCAGTGAAAGTTTGCTTGGATTAAGAATGCATTGGGATGCAGTCCTGTCTTGAAAGCACTACTGCTCCTGGAGGGTAATAGTCTTTTGCTGAGCATCTCCAGGCAAGTTTATCATTACTCCATCAACTTCTGACATATCATCATGTCACAGTCTCTACAGATGCAGGGAAGATTATGTGAAAACCTGCATCCCTTAAAGATACAAAACATTTGTTCTCTGTTCACTAACAAGCAGAGAATGAAGCAGAGCTGCAGGATAGGAAGGGTACAGTAAACTGTCTTCCCAACTCAGGTAGCATAAACTTCTTTAAATAAAGAGTAATCAAAGAATTCAGAAACTCCTGTTCTTGGAAATTAATATGGGGGGAATTAGCTGCCTCGATGTATTCCTAAGGGTCCCAAGGAAAAGAATATGTGTTATAAAGGTGGTGCTATTTTCCCTCTCAGGTCCCTTCAAGAAGAGGTGAGCAGGTATCCTCAGAACGTTCCTGGACTGGTGAGTTCAACAGCATTAGCACTTAAGTGGTTTGCCTATTGTTGGAAATTAACACCTCCCTGATGTGCGTGAAGATCTGATGGCGTTTCTATTTGTATCCTTTGTCTAAAAAACATTTTTTCTTTAGAGACAAATCAGGGCAAGAGTTCATGTTGATTCTTTGGGAAATTGATGTCCACAAACAAAAACGGTATAGCCTCCTTGACAGAGGATATCCTTGATGCAACACAGACAAAAAACATGCGTATTTTCTCATAAGCTGCAGCTTTACTATAATTAAACGTAAAATTTTTGCCACACTCTTAAATTTCCCTGGAAAGAAACTTCACCAGGAGAAAAGGAGCCTCCCAATTTGCTTCTAAGATCAAATTAAAGAAAAATAAAAATATACTGAAAATCCTAGATTTTTAATGGAGGAAAACTAAAGGGTTGTATTTCAACTAACACAAATTCTTTAAACAGAAATTCTACTTTTGTATGCAGAGGAATTTCAATAGAAAACAAACTTTTTTTGATCATTTTTTTCTCTGAATCAGAAGTATAAAATGCAATATCTGAACACATGCATAACAGTCACTGTTTTTATTTTATATTTCCATTATTTTGCATTATTCCTCAAAGAATCAAATTTAGCAGCATTGGTGGTTTATATTCAGCATAGAAATGAAATTCAGTAAATGTCATGGCAGCATACCAAGGATTTAACGTCAGGTTCCCTTATGTTCGGTGCTTTTCTACAGCTTCCCATCTATCAGTTAGACAATTTTGAAAAAAATATTTTGTAATTAAAAAATATTTTTTCATGCTTAATATTGTAGGAAGAATTACTCTTTGTATATCCTCACTATGTGCATTTGTATACACGTGTGTATGTGTACTTTTCCAATTTTCTAGTATTCCATATTATTGCCATAATTAATTTTTGTTTTCTCTGAAGACATTTCACTTAATACCTAGATCTATCAAAATACGGACATAGAGGCCCAATCTATTTCCCAGCAAGTCTAAGAGCCCTCTAGAGTCAGCCTGCAAAGACTCTAATCACAGGAGTAAAACCTTAAATAAGTGTGAGGAGGCCCCACCAATTAAGACAGGAAGCAGAGTCCTTAACATTACCCAGGGGCTCAGGAGTTAAATGAGGATGGCATGAAAAACAGAAGGAATAGGAATGCATGGGTGGAATGGACTGAGAAGTCATTGCTGTTACGGTCCCTGAGAATGCAGTAAGGAAGAAAATGCCTGGGCCCCATTATGACCTTTCATTCTGATCTCAGTGTTGAGGTCTTGTCTACACCTAAACGCCACCAGCATGCCAGGAATCAGTCAAAAATATGTAAATCTCACACCTAAATCACTGTAACTGTGATTTTGAATTTGGAATTCTATTTTCAATTTTTTTTTTTTTTTTTGAATTCTATTTTCAATTTTTTTGAATTCTATTTTCAATTTGGAAAGTGGTAGGTAAAAACATGTTACAGTAGCAGATAAAACCACGCTGTCTACATATTTGGGGGCAGTAGACTGATGACCTCACCCATGGAGGTGGCAGAGAGGAATCATCACTCACAGAAGAGCCTTGACCCTTTACTGACATCAGCACAGTATACCGAATATACTGTAGATATAAATATAGGTATAGAATTAGATAGATATTTACACAGACACAATGGGACCTGGCATATAGTGCCACACTGCTTTCGTTAAAATAGCACTTAGATTAAATTGGCAAACACTATCTTCATTAAAATATTAGCTCTTAAACATCACGCTTCTTTTAATTTTTAACTTCTTCAGAGTTTGTTACTTCTCTTAACTATTCTTGGTACGATATTATTTAATTTGAGTGGGAATTCATTGTTAAGCAGCAGTAAAAACCTACTGACAATTCAGGTCAAGAAAACACATGGCTACAAGAATTTGCTTTAATATATCATTGTTTATTTTAAAACTCTAAAACAAAATTTTCAATGAAATCTGTTCTCTTGATCAGAACATCCTGATTTTGAGCCATCTGCCACCCCGCACATTCTTAAAATTACAAAATAATGAATGATGTCACCACAGGCAAGTAAGGCAAGTATAATCTGTAAAACATTTATTCTGGCCAAATATATTTATGACTCATTAATGTTTACCGACATACACTGTAAACTTCAAAGCACAGAACTTGTCCTGCAAAGTTTTACAGCACAAAAAGTGTGAGATCTGGAAAATCACAAATACGGACACACTGCCTGGAGTTGTCTGAACAGTAGACTGCAAACACATAGGACATTCCATTTGAAACTAAATAATGGCAAAAAGACTGTCATATCTTACTGCTTAAAGACAATTTGTTTAAATTCTATTGCAATGAATTGAATGCATATTAATTTATTATTTAAGAATAAAGAATATGTCTTTTTTCTTTTTTTTTTCTTTTTCATCCATCATGCCTTACTTGGGACAATCTTATCCAAGCATAAACACATTCTTTTTTCTAAAATCATAAAGCAAGCGTGGATTAAGCAGGGGACTGAGGAGCTGTCATTAACACAGTCCAGTGCTTTGCAGCTCTCTGTAAGAAATTCTTTGGGCTTCGGCTTTTCCTGATGTGCATCAGGACTGTAAGTCATTTTATCAGCGAGACCTGTGTGATATAAAAGCAGCTCTTTGCTGAATCAGGACCACCACTTTATAATTTGCAGAATCCAGCTCAGAACACATCTGCAGCAGGTGTAATTCCAGACTACTAAAGTCATTTGTATATTGTGACAGCTTTTGCTAACAAACTCATTTTTCATGCCCTCTTTACCTTTAAACTATATCACAATTTCACTGGCCTTGACTGCCTGAGCAGTAGCATTTAGGTGAGGATTTATCTTCTTCAGTTCAGCGTTTTGCATTAATAACACTAATGCCTGGCAATCTCTCCCAGCCAGTGCAACAAATACGGTCTGGGTGTACAGCATACAAAGTGTTCTTGCACAGAAACATCCTCCACTGCTCATCAGGCCAAAAGCTATTTCCCTTTTGTTTACTCACACTCCATAGAAATGAATGAATGCTGCAATAAAAAAAAGGCTCAAAGGGCAGTCTGACGTTACATTTGATTTTATGCTCTTTCTTTTTTCCTCTCCTAGTCCTCTACCTTAGTCTAAAATATAATTTCTTAACCATACTCAATTTCAGGAATAGCCACATGTATACTCTAACTATGATGAAATAATAGTCTAAAATGCTTTAGTAGCATTGTAAAACACATGAACTGAAAACTGTCATGCATAGAATAGTATGTGCTACTCATGCTGTTAATAAGTATGTTTTAATATGTGTATAACACTTTGAGTTCATAATGCATGAAACTGAAAATGCACACCATATCCATGAAATCTATTTGTTTTGAGAAAAAGCTCTCTATTTCTATCTCTTTTTCTGATCCAGGTGGAACATGTTGCAGACTCCAAAATAAACCTTACTGTAATACTCTGCTTCTGTCATCTTTCTTTCTCTTTGAGGCCGCTTGCTAAAATACAAACAGCATCCTGATTCCTTCTGTATCTGAACGCTATAGGAAGAATTGGCCTCCTTAGTGAAATTTCTCAACTACTATAGCTCAGCTCAGATGCCTAAGGCTATCTAACACAATTAAAGCCAGATACCCTGAGTCACATACAAAATTCCTTTGATATCCATGAAAAACAAATAAAAACCTTGTTTTCTTTTTATAAGGAATTTCAAAAGGTCTGCTTTCTAAGGCTGACTTCTACTTTTGTAAGAGGCCTCACAAATAAAAATACATTTTCCTTCAGACATCCATTAACTTTTAGCACTTCTCTGGGGTTTTGGAAAGCATTGCAGAGTACAAATTAGCAAGAACAAATAAACAGGACTCCTCAGTTTCTTTGTATGGGCACAGGGAATCCACTCATACTGCAGTATGTTGCTACATTGTCAAGGAAAAAACATATCCAGATAGAAAAGGTCGCTGACGTGGGAAACGACTATTTGAGCTGTTACAATGGGAATTTTGTCTTATCTTGTATCTAATAAAAGAATTCCTCCCACTCAAATGACTACCATAAAATGGAGCTAGAAGCCACACAGGCTCCAAGTACTCAGCAAGCTTTCTTGCTTTTACTACCATAAGTCAAGAATAATTTGAGCTCAGTAGGGTCACATCAGCACAAAATGGTGCACATAAGAAAAGATGTTCCTGCTTGGAAATAAAAGAGTAACAATTAACTCAAAGGAAAATACAAAGCAGTTTCAATGAGGAAAGGGGTCATATTCTGGGGGAAAAAAGTAGAATTTTCACAAAGCTATCCCCTTCCCAGCTTTTTCTTTGCCCCAGTGCTCAAGGCTACTTTTGCCAGGTAGTAGGAAGAAATACATATCTGCATCTCAACCATTGCAATAAAAGTTTGGCCTGACTTCAGTGGGGGGAGACGGCAGGTTTGTCTGAAGTGTTGCTCTGCGCTAGGGTGGCCTGACACCCCCCTGCAGGAACCACACAAACAGCTGGGGGTAAAAACATCCAAAAAAGACACAGCAGGATCAGCCATGCTCCTCTAACTGGGCCCTGTAAAACAGAGATACACTCCACATACCGAAATCTCTATCAAATGGTAGGGATGGGTACCCTTAAGAGATGAGCTTCAGCTGGTTTGATTTACAGCTTCCCTGTGCTAAAAGCATAGTTTGGACGCCTCAGGAGGTGCTAGCTAGAACTATAGCTATAGTTCATATTCAGTATTCAGGCATTGATCCCATTATACCATAAGCTATAAAAATACTGTAACTTCACAGAATATGCCTAATGAAGATATTTGCCTAGGCCTAATCAAGCTAGTGCTAACTTTGGGGTATTTTTTGATGCAGTGGGTTCTGAAGGATGTCTAACATAATTATTGCCAAATATTAATTGCAATGATTGCTTATCCATGCTAAAAGCAAAGCAATATTTATTTACTGAATTCACAAGCTATTGACAAGTCAGAGGCAATAATACTTGTATCTTTTTAACCTGTAACTCGGAATTTGAAAAAATTATAAAAGAAATGGCACATTTAAAATCTTAGAGTTCACCCCAGAATGCTTTGAAATACCAGCTTATTAAATCTTCATAAAGAAATAAGGTGATAGTGAACTCCTTAAAGTTGGAAAATATCAGGTATAAAAATCTGTATTTTCCAGTTCAAGAAGAACTTCTGTTGCAGAAGAATTACAAACATGACTTCAGTAAGGTTTTGTAACTCTAGGTTATTCAATGACAAAAAATCTGATTTTTTATACATAAGCTGGAATTTACCAAGGCGCTAAACTTTAGAACACTTAATGGAGACAGGTTTTTGAGAAAGATATTATTTTTCCAAAGCTATACATAAAAGGGGAATGCATTTTTTTGTTTTGAGCTTTTTAACTGATTTTTATTTTCATTTTCATACTGATTTTTTTTTTCTGTTTCGCTTCTAGCTGTTCCATGGGAAATTCCAGTTCAACACTGCCACATGCGAGTCCTGTTCACATGCTGCCTGGGATGCACTTCCACTGCGCGAGGTCTCATCACTGCGGATTGATTTCCAGAAGTCACCGTGTGCGCTGCTGCAGGATCACTGTTTGTTTTGCTCAAGGCTGCAAATAGAAGCCTTCATTCTCGGGTGAGGGGCCACTGGGCATCAAACACACACAGGCAAGAAGTGCACTGTCATTTCTGCAGAAAGTCATCACATCAGAAAAATCCTTCCTTATGCATAATTAAGAAGTGTTTTAAAGTAAGAGCAGCTCAGAAAAGGAAACAATCTTATACAAAAAAAAAAAAAAAAAAAAGCATGCATCCTTGCATCCTTTCTCGTGCAGTCCCATGTCAGGTCAATAGAAGAAACAGATGGTGTCATGAGGCTGCCTGGAATCTGCAATTTCCCATGAAACAATTCAAGGTGGGTTCATCTCGCTCTCTTTGTCTCTTTCTTTTCTGTAAATAACCAAGAAAAATGGTTACTCTTTCCTCAGAATAGTAATAAAAGTTAGCATTTCCAGCTTTTTTATTTTAAAATAAATAGGAAAGTTCTCTCTCTCTTTTTTTTTTTTCTTTTTATGCTCAGCTAAGAAGCAACTGTGGAAAATTCTGTGATCAAAGCATCCAGGACCTAAAGAGAGAAAAAAATACAGTTTCACAAGAGACTGAAATCAACTGAGCCTACTTCAACAACTAGAGAAAATATTTGCACATCCCCACATAATATTTAAGAGGAGAGGGAGATTTATTATCCAAGGTGAATGCTCATCGCAGCCCTCCTGAAGGGCAGAAGGCCTCCCAATAACTTTCCCAGAGCTCCACGCTACCGCTGCTACCTTAAAAAGGACCAGAAGGCAAGTCGTCTTTCTTACACCCTGAATTTCAGGAAGGGACTTTAGTCAGGGAATCCATTTGCACAGAGATACCTATATTAATGCTGAGTTAAACTTCTGGGAGATAGCACTTTCAGACACAGCTGGCTCCAGTATTTCCTCCAGTTAGTGACTGAGCTGCTGCAAATCCTATTCACAAACTCCTCTCCATTCAGATTACAGGGGATTCAGTGATATAAATCCCATCTTTGGAGCCAGGCACCCATTTTAAACTTAATGCATGGCTTGGGACCCCTCCTGGATCAGACCTGTTACATTCACCAGTGCACAAAGGCACTTCATGAAAATTTCTTCATCATGACTATACCATAGTTTTTCCCTTTAAAATAGAGGGGCCATTTTTTTTTAAATATTGCAATAATAATAATAAAAAAGAGTTAAAAATAAATTAAAACCGCACATCCAACTTGCCAAATTAAATAATGTTTTTGACATAACCCTTTGAGATGTCTGAAGCATTCGCTATGTTAGAGTCATGAGGACTGCTGTGAGTAGATGTTTGTTTTGCACTTGAACATGTCCAATTAAACCAGCATTTTCCGCTGTACTCCTTTTTTTCTCACTTTACCAAAATGTCACTGACTGCACGTGGTAGAAGCAAAGAAGGATCAAGGTCTGCTCACCCTTCAGAAGCATTTGTAGCAAACGAGACTGAAATGTGTGGAAAGGTCCGGTGGAGCTTGCGGACTTCTTGACATGAGGCTCTAACAGTAGAATTTTTATTCTGCGTGACTGAACTGCAGCTCAACACAGTTTAATTACAACCTTTCAGGGGAGGAAGCTGGCCCTTTCCTGGAAAAGACACAGAAACAAGTCAATTCCTTCAGACATTTTAAGGCATTTAAACATCAAAGAGCTCGTAAGCAACAACCTCGCTCTGAAGGACGGGCCACGTTCCTTCTGCGGTGCCAGGCCAAGATCCTCTCAGCTGAACCTCTGTCATCACAAATCCTGGTCAGTACAGAGGGCTCCACGTCCTCACTCCCAGCTCATACGGCTGTTGAGGAATCAGCCTTGAATGTTTACATCAGGTACCTGTGAAAATACAACAGTAAGTAAGCCCTTCATGAATGCATTACTAGATCTGTGGCACTTAACATAGCTTATACAGCACCGTTTCATTGGTATAGAGATGGGGATCTTCTTTTAAATAGATAAAAATAACTCATAAAAACAGTGTTGAGGCACCAGAGACGCAGTTCTGGAAATGTTTTATGTTTGCAGCTTTCTCTCTTCTGTCTCTATTAAATGCTGAGCTATTTTTAAATCCTTTTGACTATATCTCTACTTGCAGTTCTCACAGACCACATGTCTCTGGGGCTGAATCAATGCATTCAACTCAGGGAACTTCCCTGTCAGGTTTTGACACAGATGAGAGGGAAGCAATTGCATCCTGTAGTTTATGTAGGCACTCTTAAATCTGCCAGGCACTTTAATCAGAAAGGGAAGGAACCCACACTCTCTAAACTTGGAGGAAATATGTATCTATTCTACATCCACATCCACATTCAGCTTGTATTGAGTGGGGTTGTCTCAAGTGGACAAATAAGAATTATTTCATTGTTGATTTCTTTTCTTAACATTAGAAATGTGGCAGATGATGTGGCCTTCATTTAACTACAAAGAGTAGCATGAATATATTAATGTATAATAATTCATTAGACTTTCAAGTTTCTCTTGGTTTATAGGCTAAAATTATGACTTAAGAGAAATTACCCTCCGAATGGATTTGGTTCAGCATATCTAACGAATTCAGCATGCTACTTGTAGTGTAGGTCCAGATTTGACTCCAGAATTCCTGCAAATCCCACACCTGGAAATGTAAAGCTGGCTGACACAGAGCCAGACGCTGACACTAAGAGGTTAAGAAAGGAGAACCCAACCTGGCAAAACCTGCTGCCAACTTCTGTAAATCCGCAGGAGAGAGTAAAGATGTTGCAGAGCTGGCGTGGTCCCAGGTAGCCATCCTTCAGATGCAGAAACACGTATCATCAGTCGTGAGTTCACCCCCGCAGTAGAAAAGGTTTTGCATAGCGCTATGTTTTCCTCTGTTTATATGTTTTGAATCACAGCTGTTAAACCTGTGAAGGTTCTCAGATGGAGCAAAGTATAATATGTTGGTGTAATGCACATAAAAATGTGACGCAGCGAGGGCAAGCGCTGTTAAAAAGAAATCCCAGGCACGCCCTGATGCAGTGACCACACACCCCCCAGCTTACTGCACTGTTGAGAAGTGCAGTAAGCTGGCAAGCGTGTCCGTGCACGTCCGTGCCAGTGCTATGCCATTCTTGTAAGGAAACCTGCTGCTGCTCTGCTGAGGTCTTTTTAGTTTCTGTAATGATATCACTGGGACAATGAATTTGATTATAGCATTGCAAAGCAGTATAAAAATCACTTTAAAAAAATGGACATTTGTTGTTATGGCTTACGGCACTGGTGTAGTAGAGAATGTGAGTAAAAGTTGTATGGGAATATATGTAGTATTTGGCCCTGGAAATGGCAACAGAAAATTGTAAAAGAATCTACCCATAACTACGAGCGTTTTACTCTGTTTCTTGTGGAAACTATTTTGCAGCTGCTGACCATTTGTCTGAATTAACAACAGACCTTTATTTCTTCTTGGTTTGACAGACTGTGTGTGCTGGACTGCTCCATAGGATTTTTCCTATGCATCGTGGCAGTGCATATGCACATTAAGCTGCTTTTTTTTTTCAACAGTTATCATTTGTTGAATGCCATACTCCAGGCATTTCAAAGATTTTCAGCATTACAGACCTCTTGTAAAGTAGTTCAGTGGTTGCATTTTTTTTCTGCATTAAACTACCGCATGAACATCCCAATAATAACTGGCAGACTGTGGAGTGGCAGATTAAATGACTGATATTTAAGCTTTAAAAATGGTTATTAGAATTTTCCCATTAGCCTTTCTATTAGTTCAGCTGCACCAGGCCTAGCAGCAGAGGGAATCCGAGGTTAGGCATGTTGCCATAGTATCGAATTTAGCAACATAGTAATTAAATATGTTGAAAACAAGCCATTCTAACAACTGATACATTACTGAGAGTGGGAGATGGAAGGGGCATCCCACCACCACTAACTTTGATCGGGAAGTGAAAATTTCTATACATATGTGGTGCATATATGGAATTTGTCCCTCCAGTACCCTGACTCATTCCCAGAACATATTAGTGCTAAGTTCCTCATGTATTGAAATAAAGAAGTCATTCCATTTCACATATCTCACAGTGGCATAGATATTACATAGCAGGAACACTGTCAAGATCTACCAAAGCTCTAACATTTGTGAAATAAACCACTGCCCAAAGACTTTTCTCAGCTCTGTATCTTTGTGTTTCATTGTCGGCATGGACTCCTCTTCTCCTTGGCCTTCCTAGCCATCCCACTCCTTCATATACACACCTCTTTGACGGGACTCAGAAACTGTTGTTAGCAAATAAAATTATTACCTGGATGTCTGAGTCTGCTTTTTGAATAGTCTAACCAGGTTCTCAATCTGTGTTCCTCTGTGTTCACTCAGTGAAAAAAAAAAAAAAAAAAAAAAAAAAAAAAAAAAAAAAAAAAAAATAAAAAAAAAAAAAAAAAAAAAAAAAAAAAAAAAAAAAAAAAATTAAAAACAACAAGGCAATGGGACAATGGAGACTTGCCCTTGAAATGAAAGGAAATGAAATGAGGAATAGGACATTAACCTTCACTCATGATGAGTTATTTGGCTCACTTCTACTTTTTGAGTTTGACTTCTGCTGCTCCAGATCTGCTCCATGTTACCTCTGGGAAGACAATACTCCTTCAATAAAGAATGGGGCAGATGTACATCATGCACATTCAAGCTTCATTCCAAGGAAAAAAAAAAAAAAAAAACCTGGAAAATGGGTCTATCTCTAAGCAGTAGTTTACAAAGAAGACACATGATAGGTTTTCGAGGTGATGTTCAGGACATATGGAGAAACCCTAAATCCTTGGCCTACTTTTCTTCAAAAGCACCTCCAAGCAAAGAGACTACTGCATCCGGAAGGCACAGGTACAGAAGGTCCTGGCGTAACAACATGCACTGAGGTTTGGCTGGTTAAAAAAAATGACCGTCTTCAATAGTGGCCCCCACCCAGCCAGAGGACCCGGAACACAGAACGAGTTCACATCTACTTGCAGATAATCTCCTGACTACAACCTCATCTGCTTTACATTTGAAGTCTTCATCTTTCCCCTCTTTCTTTTTTTTGCTGGTTTCTTGGTATTATTTTCTCATGTTAATTCTTTCACATGCATTTAGTTCATTAGTTTATTTCCTATTATTTAGCTCATTAAATAATTGTCATGTGTTTTTTTGCCATAAAACTAAGTGACCCTGTAAAACATCTAAAGCTTCTTACTCACATATGGTAAGAGATTAAAGTCAGATGGCTAAAGCATGCATGATGTTCTGTCATCTGCCCCATCCTTTCTTGGAAGAGTGCTGCTCTCTCAGGGGTAACTGGGTAGCTCTTGGAGAAGATCCTGAGCTGACCTGTTGCAGTTTACAGCCCTTTTATTAAACCAAGATATTTTCAGAACCTAATTTATAAGTGATTCAGTGAACTGTGCTATTGGAAGCAGCTCCAACATACAAGTTGGGTAAAAGAGATCCCTGCCTGAGTAGGTACCACCACTGTTTAAGCAAAAGTTCTTCAGCTGATAATATGGAAAAGTGCAACCCAGTACCAGGCATGAGTGCAAACAGAAATTAGTTGAAAAACAGTTCTCTGATGTTGCATGGACAGCACCAACAACACAAGTGACACAAGGAGGGCAAACACATTTCAAATTAAGGATGGTATTTTTGGATGCCTCCAAGCTTATATAAAAGCGTTCAAGTACACTGTGTCAGTATGAAATATTTAATTCCACAAACAAATAACTAGGAGGAGACAGGACATAGAGAGCCACATCCTGCCCATATGGGAAGAGTGTGCTGGAGGCCAGAAGAGAGGTGTGGTTGCCTCATGCCAGCTTTGCTGGGGCAGCAAAATGGCTCAAAACAGGAAATCCAGAGCCAGACTCCGAGGTTTCAGCAGGAGACTGCAGAGTATGCTCCACAGAGCCATTTCCCTTTGCTGCTTTGATGAAAAGTAAGCAATTTGTGCCCCTGGCTGGGACATATTGCTAGCAGTGGCATATGCACTAGATGACAGCAGCTTTACCATTCAAGTAGAGAGGAAGGGGTTTTTGCATCCCAAAAAAATCATTGCAACGTTTGTTTCTCTCTCTACTGGAGTAAACACATAACTTTTCTAGTTTTTTGGGAGGGGAGAGGAGGAGAGGAAGAGGAGGAGATGGCAAAGAGGAAAGGGGAAGAATGCAAAAGAATGAAAGAGACCTTTTCCTCTCCTGAAATAGTCCAAACCCCGAAGTTAAGACATTCATCTGGAATACTAGAAACTAGCTGTTAACACCCATGCCCAGGATAGGACCCTTAAATCCTGTGTGAAAGTTAATCCATCAATGAATGTAAAGAAAATGGGCACCTTCTGAGGTCTGTTGTATTGCGTGCACCCCATAAGAAATAACCTGGAACTTATTCTGGCATTTAGCTTGGTGGTCAAAGCGCAGACCAGAAATGCGAGTGAAGTAAGATTTGATATAAGTAAAAACTACAAAATGAGGCATTTATCAAACCAAAACAAAACCCTGAAAACTGTGGCAATATAGCCCTCTCCAGCTGCCTCCCTACATGTTTTGTCTCCTTCCCCCAGGACAGAGTTTGATGCTGGGATTTTGAAAGCCAAACAGTATGTTCTGCAGGAAAACTGCTAATTACTTAGACTTGAGGCCAGTTTCCTCATTTTTGAGGCTGAGTCGGGAACACTTTTGGGTCTGTATGCACTAATACTGCTGCACGTATTTCTGCAAGACAGGAAGCTGAGGTGGCTGAGCTCGTCACATTCCCGAGTACCAGAAAATTCTGAGCATAATCACAACAGATCTGCAAGGCCATGTCAGGCCTTCAGACTGAAAGAGCTGTCTTGCAAACTAGTGTCTGTGCCACCAGTGACTCCAACAACCCACCAATAAACTAAATAACAAAACCAAGACATAACTTTAAGGCTGCAAGCGCTGCTTCAGAAGCCTGTGCCAGGGAACCAGATGTTGCAGGAAAACATCTGGGATTTTTGATTGCCTTAAAAAATGAGTAGGAGGAGAATTGCGATGTGGTATGAAAAATAGCCTGCTGCAAAAATTCTGGATTAATGACAAAATTATCTCCTTTAAAATGCTGCAAAATGTAAGACACTTAACTTATATAGGGTGGCTTAGTAGTAAAAAAAGAAATGTATATTGCACAATGGCCAGAAGTATGGAAAACTCTGAAAAGTTTCCAAATGTGACATACCTCAAACACAGAACCTGAAAGAGTTCCATAAGCATATATAATGAAGAAAAATTTCTCTTTTATACATGAGCAATGAACATTCTTTCATCAGGAGGAGCGGAGAGAGGGAAAACGGGGACAATACAAATGAAGCAATTAATCTGTTGCAGTTATTATTACATTAACTTGAAGACAAATTTAATACATGCATTGCAGATTCTCCCGATGCTGATCCTGAAGGTGTAAATCAGAATTAAATCAGAAGGGGCATTTTCGCTGTTCAGAGATATTTTACTCAAGATTTCAAAAATGCCCTGCTGTGTGTGCACCAGGACAAAACAGAGACCTCTGAAGAGAAAGGCAGTAAAACTTTTCTCACCACCCTTCTGCAAAGCTGGCACTAATAAAAGCTTGTGTACTGCATGGCAAGGAAGTAAAACCTGAACCCGACTTTTCTGTGGCTCTGTGATCATTTCGGGATGCAGAACTATTCTAGAGGGGAATCTTTTAACACTAATGACAGCTAAAAATCCCAGGCTGTCCAAAACAAGTACTGGGGATCAGATTTGGGGGAAAAAAAAATGGGGATAAATTATCAGGAACTGGACTTTCAACATAAAACATTTTGTATATTATAAAGTACTGTCAAAAATCAGTTCCTCAGAAGATCCAACTGGACATCAAAAATCAATAGATACTTTTGGTTTAATTTTTTTTCTGCACTTTAAAAAAATAAACCCTCCAACTCCACAAGCCCATGCTGAAAAAACAGTCTCATGGAGCAGTGAGGGAAGCCCAGATGGAAATGAGTAATTCTGTCTTTAGAGGAGGGTTACAAAGCATGCAGCCACACACACAGAATAGCCAGGCAAAAACAAACCATGGGCTGTCTGCCTCTTCTGTGAGCACTGGCTATTCTGCTCAAGCAACGATGAAAAAACTCTTTGGAAAAAGCAGAGTGTTCATGCGATTAATAACTATGTACTAATGGCTGTGCATAAGGGAACTGGCTGCAGTAACAAAGCACAGTGGTAGCACCTCCTAACTTTTGAATTTCAATAATATTCTTTTTGAGCGGCCTCTTTTGCCATCCGTATGGTCTGTAGGGTAAATTCAAGAAATTAAATGGAATAGAAAATAACAGCTTAGAGTAACCTTTTCATCTGTGGTAAGAACTTCTTCCTACAAGAAATGAACTATAGCACATTCTGCTTTTCTAAACTGTTTTTACTTCTTCCACCTACGTGCTACATTTAAAGTTCAGTAAAGCATGTCTTACCCACCACACTCAAGCCAAAAACATCTCTTTAATAATAGGAATCACATTTCCTTAGCAGAGTATCTACTGTATTTTTCTAGTATCCTGTGATTTTGGGAGCAGCTCTGCTTGCCAGTGCCAAATTCCTTTCTCCTCTACAAAACTGTTCCACAGGAATTTAAACAAACACATTTTCTCACTTGATTGTGTTGCCCAGTCTGCTTCTACAATACCTGACCCAGGTGTTGCCCCGTCTAACACTGGCTAAAAGGCATATTTAGTTCTTCTTAAAGAACTTCTCTAAGATTTTGTGAGATATTTTGGTATCTAGAGATGTGGACACGAATCTAGGAAGATTTGATATATCCAACTGCATTTTTTTATCTTGTCTATAACCATTCATAACAAATATTTGTCATCTTCAGACAAACCAGAAAGTGCTCAACAAACACATACCAGAACGTTGCTGCATTTTTCAAACCAGCAACACCTTAACTGTTTTTGAAAGCTCTGCAACGAATTCGTCTTAGCCATCTAAATACCTCTTCAAATGACTATTCTAACTGTACAAAATTGAGGCTAACCGTGATTAATATTTTTTCTTAACACTGAAAATGGAATTATGACATTTGCTAGCAACATACAGCATTAGGGATATCCTGAAGACAGGAGAGGTTGGAGACATCGAGCAGAAGTAAATGGCTGACTTTGAGAAAACTAATAAAACAGGGCATATATAAAAGGAACTAAGTGCAAGACCATGAATCTGAGAACAAGTAGCAGAAATGTCCACTGTAAATTGAGAGATTAACTTCTGAAAATGATGAAGGAGATGGAGAACCTGAGGATATTCACTAAATGTAAGGCTACCTAAGAGCTGTTAGTGGTCCAGTCACAAACAAACAAACAAACAAACAAAGCAAATGCAAAGCCTAAAAGCCTACAGTACATGTCTTCCATCAGAAAAACACTTGTGTCAGCACATAGACGGTAAACTGGTATGTTCTGCACAGTTTGGGTCAGATTTGATCAAGGGAAGTGAATGTGATTGAGAACTGGCTGCAAAGAGAAGAGTTTCAGGATAATCAGAGGAATAGGATGCCTCCTGAGGTCCTCTGAGGTTAACCAAAAAGGCTTGCCTGGCTTAGTTCAGTAATGGAGAATGAAAGGGATGACAACATCTCTTTATCAGAGGAGAAGAGGAATTAGACACCTTAAAACTCTCTGTGCTGCCACAAAAGCCTATAGTAAATAGTGTCCGGTAACAAATTCAAGATGGAAGTTAGAACGGAGCTTCTAACCACAAGCTCTCTCTGGGTCTTAAATAGCCCAAACACCCAAAAAGTGTACCAGATACAAAAATATTAATAGATTTTGAAATGAATTTTGAATAGTTTCTAGAAAGAATTGCATTATGTCATTTGTTACTACTTGCAGTTGCAGAAGACTAAACCCGTTAAGTGGATCTTTGATGAAATCTCTCTCAAGAGATATTTCCATTGCTGAAAAAATAAATAAGAGACAGATCCTTTGCTGTGATCAGTGCAATTCTATTTAATTCCACAAATCTGTGCCACCTTATGACTGCTGAATGTCTAACTGTGAATTGTCTCCATCTGTGTTTTAACAACAGTTACATAGGTAAAATAAACAATTGCTGGTAATCAAAATCTGTTTGTAAATGCCTGCTGTTAAAAAATTAGTTTAATTATACTTGCTATAGCGGATAGAAGTAGAGGAAGTTTTAAAAGACCGTTAGAATACTGCTCCTTCTGGAAAAGTAGGGTTAGCTAGTGTTCTACATCTTACCTGAAAGAAAATAATACTAATAATAATAAAACCAACTGATGTTAAATTTAGTTGCTTGCATAGTGTAGACAGGACCTAACTGTCTCCTTAGATAGTGTGTGTGCTCAAAGAGTGGAAATCTAGCTGACAAACTCTTAGCAAACAAAATTCAATGTCACAAAAATGTATTCCCCAGTCAGCAGCTGTACTGTCCTCACTGGGACGCTATTGCTGACGGTGCCATGCCTCCTGAGCACATCTCGTGCAGGTTTTCTGTGGCTGTACCTGCTCACATCTTATGAGACTGCTGTTAATCATCTGTCCAGCTCAAAACAAACAAAGTGTGAAAAACGGCTCATTCTTGAACAATAACATTTCAAACTTCATATTTATTTATAGAAATGCAAATGTAGCAACAGTGGAAGGAAAACCCAAACTAGACATTTCTCTTTATCTACCATATGGCTTGAACAGTTGTTTGATGAAAATTACTCCTCCAAATATATCTGCATGGAAGGGAGAATGTAAGAAGAAGTCACCAGTCACCAAGAATAGGGAAGAAAGAGTGAGGACATGCACATTACCAGACACATATTCTTGTCTTTGTTGTTCACTGGCTGTTTCTGTAAGTCAGTCGAATCTTGCTGAAAACTAACCTGCTAAGACACAAATAGGAAATGGTATGATTGCAACCAAAAAATGGCTGAAAGGAAAGGGATGGGTGTGGGTGGAAGGATGAGGAGCTAAGGGAGCAAGATCCTCAGATCTCAGCGGGACTGAGTAGTACACCATGGGCCTCAGCCGGGGGTAGCACTGTGGCCTTCCAAAGACCACCTGCTCCTTCACTCATGAGCAGATGTTAAAGGTCATGGTGAGTTTTGCAATTCTCATAACTATTATCTAAGGCAGCACTAAAACTTTTGCATATAGCCACAAAACAAAACAAAAAAAGCACAAAGTAAAAAGCCACTTGATGTTAACAAACTTGGTCACCAGTCATTTTAAGTAGCTTATTTCCAGCAGAGATCTGCAAGAAAATGCCCTATATAGATTTAAATTATAATTTCCCAGGACTTTGTTACTTCTACACTTCTACAGTTCCTTTCACCCAAGGGTCTATCTGCAACTAGAGAGCTTGTAGGCATTCTCAGATGGGCAGAAAAACTGGTGATGGAATTCAGATATCTTCGACGCAATCATGTTTAAAAGAAATTTGGAATGTCTTTTTTTCCCCCCTCAACACAGGAGATAAGCCAGGAGATAACATGATACTATTTTCTCCCTGTGTGCTCAGCCAGAGCCTTTCTCAAAGTGCTCATATTCTGCCCCTTTCTCCCTCGACTTTCCGGCCTCTGCTGGCTCCCGTAGAGCAGTTTCTTGCTGCTCCAGTAAAGTTGTCATTTCTGCAGGCACACCCCAGCAAACACTCCCCACTGCCTCCCCATGTCATCTGAACTCCTAAAAAGCTTTTCCTTTCCCTTCATTTGGAACCAAAAATATGGGCTTAACTGATGGTTCTTTTAAGTGAAAGACACAGATTAAGTCTGCTGATACTTTGGGACAGATTTCTGAAAATTCCCATGTGATCTCACAGAAAATTTTTTCTTTTCCCATTCGAAGGCAGGGGAAGTGATGACTGTTTTTTAAGTATTTGTGAAAGTGGAGGCAAGCCTGCTGACAGTCGGAGACTTCCTGGTTCACGTTCAGTAGCGTGGCTAAGTCAACATGCTCCTGTAACGCTTAGGGCACCTGAGCCTTCATTAAAGGGAAATCACTTCAGAAAGTGGAATGGTTATTGCGATTTCAGAAAACCGAACTTTAGTAAATCTCATGTTTATTAACGTCTATGCCAGCACTGAAATGAACATAGAAAGTCTTGGCATTTCCAATGTAAAATCTTTGCTATTTTCCCACATCATTATTTCCATTAACATCAAATGACCAGAAAACCTTCCTTTATCTAACTTCAGAACTGAATTCCATTTTGGAACATAGTAATGACTCTTCTGTCTATCTTATATTTGCTAAAACCTCACCTAAAATTTTTTATTGTTTCTATCCTGCCTTTTCCTGCCAAAGGCTTGCACTCCTGCATATATTTAATAACTTCATCTCTTTGACTTGGTGCCCAGATCTAGCACATTATGCTGATATTATCAGATGAATAATATCTCTAAAACAGTCATAAGCAGAATTCTGCAGCAGCATGTAGCTTCACAGCAAGTTTCTGTGAGGAAGAGAAAGCCCATGAGAAGGGCTGGGAGAGACACAGGTCACAAGAAAGGCCCTGGGCCTACTCTTTATGTTTATTCCTAATTAGTAGCATGTTACCAGGAAAACTGCATTGAGTTCTTGCAAAAAGTTTTTATAACTTCTTGGGGATTCTCCCAATCAGCATTCAATTCCCTATTTACACTTGAGGAGAATAGAGCAGTGTGTGCTCTGAATATGCTCATTTTACATTAGTCCTGAGGGCTGGTTCCGCCAGGAGTTTAGATGTGATGATCTTCAACAGAGTGATACCTCCATTTCCGTTCTCAAGACAACTTGTCTTTCAATAAGGGGCTAGTAAAGTTAGTTATAGGCGACAGTTGACTGCCTCATGAAGAAATTCAACTTCATTGGCTAGCTTTAGGCAACAGGAAGTCCTAAGCATTTGGTTGTCTTAAATTCCATCCTTATGAGGGTTATTGGCTCTTAACGCAGAATATCACCACAGGGTCTACGGTAGATTGGCTTTAACATCTAGGAGCAATCTCCTCTCCAAGTATGATGTAGTGAGCCTAGGTTCACTGCCTGTCAATACAGGAGAGGAAAGTGTGGAGAAGAGATGTCTTTTTTTACAGGAGAAAAACCTTATATCAGGGCAGCAGCTATTCAAGGGAAAGGAATAGGAGGTGGCAGAAATTATTTCCAACTCATGATGAAACTCTACCACTCTGAAAGAAAAAAAAAAAAAAGGCAGATAAAGCAAGATAGAGAGAAGGTGTGGAAAAGAGCAAGACCTTATGAACAAGTGATTAGGGCACTTCTGTGAGGTATGTGGCATCAGATCCTACTCCAAAATGTGTTAAGCAGTGGGTGGTTAAAATGCACAAGTAGTTCATTGAACGGACAGTATTTCTAAAATCCTTTGCAGTGTAGTAACCTATAGGCAAAACTCTGACCAAGCTTTTTCACTGCTGGATAAATAGCTTGCCTTTGGTATAGGCAAGGTACACAGTATTTCATTACCCCATAGTAAAATATTCATGTAAGTTGCCTTTCAGTCACTCACCTGGTTTTGAAACAGCTCTCCTAATGGTGTTTACCAAACCAGTCCTTATGTAGGACCAAATTCTCTCCCCAGTTATGGTAATAATCCCATGGTTTAGGTTTACAAGCATTATTTCTTAAATACAGCATTTGGCCTATAAGAAAAGAGCTAGTTCTTGAGCACTTAAATATAGTCCCCTCGACAGCCTTAGATTGTCATCTAAAGGCAAACAAACAAGAATATTGCTTATAGCAAAGGGGAAAAATGTGCTTGCAACAGTTATACTTGTGTGCTGTGAATTTGGAGTCTGAATAACACATTCCGTGAATAAGAACTATGTTTCAAAAACAGTGTATTCCAGTAAACTAATCTGTGTGAGAGTGAAAATGTGGGAACAAAAATATTATGCTAATACAAAACCACTTCAAGAAAGAAATCAGAAAATATATATGTAGTTAATCTTCCACCCAGGAAAATGAAAGCATGAGAACAAACATTAACTTTTCTCAGAAACAGCTGACGTTGGTGTAAATCACTCACATATTAGTATGTTATTTTCATTTAGAATAATATACTGAGCTGTTTATATAGCCTAAAATTCCTGTTCAAATCTATTTAACAGCTATAGCCATGATCTCTGCTACTTTTCAGAAGTACGGTACAAAGGAATTATTCTAGTGTTGCAAAATGGCTCATTTTTCCTCCACAAATGACTTCTACAGGCACTAAAAATGCCTACATTAAAAAGAGACGATGAAAAGAGCCAACACCTCTTCTTTTCTGTTTCTTCCCCTGGGTATTATAAGGGAAGGGAAGAGGAGGGCAGGTGGACTGAAGCGCTGCCTTCCAAGATTTACACTGGCAAAGACCTCTGGAAGATATACGTCCTGTGTATATGACCTTAGATAGGAGTAACTATACCAGTTGGATTGCACAAAAAAGCTAAGCCAGAAGTTCCAAGGGGATTTTGAGTTTGGTTTTTTTTTTTCCTGTTTGCTTGCTTGTTTGCTTGTTTTTTAAAGATCGCATTCCCCAGATTGGTTCCAATAAAGTTCCCAGGGGCTAAGGAAGCAGACTCTGGACTAACAGCACAAATTTGGGTCTCACAGTTTTTACTGCTTGTTTGAGATTAGAGAGTCTACCCAGATTTATAACAGTGATAATTGCATCAAATGGGCCAGAATGTTTGCTGCAAGTAAGGATCATTTCCCTCCTTTACATTCCCTTGTGAAGTATTGTTAAGCTGCTGTCAAATCTAACAAGGTGCTGCACGTATCAAGCAGGAAGGATGGAAAGCAAAGCAAGGAGAGATTTATTTGGTTGTAGGGTTTTTGTTTGATTGGTTTTGGGTTTTTTTTTCTTAAATCCCCTTCAACTATTATTTTAAGCTTCAGTGCAAATATCTTTTAGCTGACTCTCTTAGATCTACGGCTACCTCTGTGAGGAAGGCAGTGTTTAAAACTCCCACTATATTGTCTTACCACTTGAACCCAAAAGAGACATCTCAGTAAGTTCCCATAGTGCTGGAGGACAAGGAAGAGACCAGGCAGGCCAAGCTGAGAATCACATGCCTGTCAAGTCTCATCTTCCACACGTGGCTCCTGCTATAGACTCCGTGCCTCCTTTCAGCATCCGCACAATGCTGATTTGTGGTCTCTCTCCCAGCTGTGTCTGGCACTGAAAAAAGACTGCCTGGCTCAAAACCTCCCATTAAACTTGCAGCCCAGAAGTGTGGCCCTCGCTCTCTGCACAGCCTTTGCAGAGAAGCCTGACTCAGTCCTTGTCATAAAGATAAGAGATGTTGCTGTTTGAGAGGTGGAAATGAGCAGAGCTGATGGAGAGAGATGTAGACACACTGGTTTCAGCTTCTGTGGGTGCTTCTAGAATGAAAATATAAGCTAAATGTCTTCTCCTTCTTTGCTGGTGCTATGATGTGCAAAGCTGGGTTAAGAGTGGTTGATGGTGAAAGGGGAGCGTAGCCGCTGTGCAGGGCAACCTGGCAGGTACCAGCTCGTGGAAGATGGCCCAAAGCGGCACAAAGGTTGCCCCATGCTTTGTCATGGGGCAAGCCATATACATGCATGAGGAAGGAATCTGAGCTGCACCTCAGGCATCTTGGGGATTCATATACTTTATCTTAAGACTCTACCATAGTATGAGAAAAATATATTCAAAAAGATCTATTTTTCTATCAACTGACTATAAAGAGTCTGTAGACAGGATATAAACACCATTTAATATCAAGTTCAGCCACAAAAAGTCAATCTAAACACCTTTCTGAAGCTGCAAAGCCCAAGGAACTAAAAGGAACTAATAATTTCTTATATTCAAGAATTTCTTATATTTGCTTTATTGCTTGAGAAAATGTTGCATGGAGTTCCTTGTTTGTTTTACATTCTTTGTCTGTGACTGAGATAATCATGAAGCTAAATCTCAGTTCTGGATAAGCCTGTACTTTGGAAAAAGAGGGATTCAAATCTGTATTTCCAGCAAGCTGAACTGGAATACTGTTTCAAGTGATAAAAATCTTGCTCTGTTAGGAATTTCAGGATATTTCCTTGGCATATGTTTAGTTTAGAAGGTTGGAGGTATACATTTCAAAATAATTTTCAAATTTGACCTAACAATTTGGACTGAAATTCCACACAAGTGCAAAAGTTGGAAAAAGTAACCAGACAAAAAAAAAAACCAAAATTACATTTTCACAGTCTAGTTGAGCTGGTCTAACAGTTACTGCTGAGCACTGGGTAAGGGCATGCCTTCTCTGCTGCTCTGTTTGGAAATCCGGTCCTATTCCTTCTTTTGCACTGGCTCTGGTATGGATCTGACCATGGAGTGCATCCATATTTCAAGGAGTGAAACAGAGGGAAATATCTTGTGCTCTCACACAATTCCGCCTCTGACAATCCAGCTTTCTAAAGATTCTCAGTGGTGTCTCACAGTGATCCCAAAGCCAATACAAGCTTTCTAGAAAGTCCCTCCACTCTTGACTGGGAGGTTGCAAAGTGGAAAGCAATACTCTCTGGAGCTCCCTCCTTCTGTTCTAGTAGTTTTCAGGCCCTGCCTGAAAAGCAGTGAGGTCATACTTCCAATTTTGTCTATTCAGTTTATCTCAGCCTCTCTATCTGCAGTCATTGACTTGCACATGTTGATATCAGAGAGGAATTTGAATAAAGCTATCCTTCAAAGGAAGGAGAATGATAAGTCCAGGGAACTGTTTTTTACCTCTGTTCAGTGATCATGAGAATCATATTTTATTCATATTTCATAGACTTTGTTAAAATTGGAGAAGTTAGGGCAAGTAACCACAAAATTTGTTTGAGTGTGCTTTTAAGGGCTTGTCAGTGAGAAACTTCAGCAAGTCTAGTCTGCTAAGTTCTGTTAATCAAAGACTGAGGTTTGCAGTGAATAAGTTCCTTCATGAAGAGATAACACTAGGAGGATCTTTAACCTAGTGCAGAAAAGCATACCAAGAATCAGTGGCTCAAAGTTGAAGCCAGACTAATTCAATCTGGAAAGAAAAGCCCGTTTTTTTATGACTTTGAGAGTAATTAATTGACAAGGGGAAGAAAAGCTTCCCAGGGAGTGGTGGATTTCTTAATGTCTCCAGATTAAGGCTAGATAACTTTCTGAGGATGTGCTTTTGCCAAAATTAATGAGAACAATACAAAGGTAACTGGGTGAAATGCACTGGCCTGAAGTGTACTGGAGGTCAGAGCAGATGATCTGATCATCCCTCCTGACCTTAATTTCTAAGAATCTATAAATTATCTTAGATTTATTGGCATGTGGTAAGATTGAAAAACAAGCCTTTGAAGAAAAATACTGCTTATGATTCACATCAGGAAAATAATCTTTTGGTTCAAGCAAAGGAAACAAGACTGATCTATATTAATGGTGTCTGGCAGAACATTTTCACAGTTGCTTGCCAAAGTTTTGGTGAGGGTTTTATTGCCAGCTTTAAGAACCGATATGAGATGATATAAAATACACGAACAACTCAGTAACCTTCTCATGGGAGTGAATTATATATGATGAACATAATTTCTTTATTTTGCATCCCTTCAGAGAATTTAGGAATTTGGCCCATCCCAAAGTGTAGCCGTCTTGCTTAACATTTTATAGACTTCTAGTGAGAAGCTGTCTAGCCCTGGAGACTTGTAAAGAGCAGAGGTTGAGTATTAATCTTCACCACTGTCATTTCAACTGCATCTGAGCTCCCTCTTCTGACATTTAGGTTTGTTTTTTAACCCTTTAGAGAGATTGAAAAATTATTTCATCAAATACATTTCCTGTTACAGGTACTGCAGGTCAGGTTCATCTGAGAGATATGGACAAGAAGATCTGAGCAACAGCTCAGTTGCTGGGAGGTCCATATCCTATCATTTCAAGTAGGGCTGTCTTTTCTCACTGATGCAAAAACGTTCTTTTTTTCACTCCAACATCTTTCTGTCACCCTCTTTTGTGCAAATCAGATCAAAGATCTTTCAAAGACAATCATATTAGGAAAAAAAATTCCAGATATGCAGCCACTGCTATCTCATTTAACATATCCGGATCACATCCAAGGATGCTGTCCAGAACAGTCACTGATTTTGAAGCTTGCACGATGTTTAGGGGGAATCAATCTCTTATTTTCCTGAGAGGTATGCCCTCTTCTTTTATCACACCACAGCTCCTATTATAGTTTATGTATCTTTAGACGATTAGGGTTTTTTTCTGATTTTAAATGCATAGACTTGCATATGAACAAATATTTCTTGTCTTTTTGGTTGCCAGGTGCTTGAGCTTGGCAGCATTATTTTTTTAAATATACAGTTTGTGATAATATATATCCATTTGTCAACATTTTTTTTTCTTTACTAAGTAAAGATTATCTGCACATTCAAAAATCCTTTCAGACATCTCCACCCACATGCATGCTTCAACGTTCCCTCCCAATCTCTTCAGCTTATCTGAATTTTCATTTTTGCCAGGCTTTTTTCGCAAGAAAATAATTCCATGATGGCTACTAGTTTAGCACTAACAACAGAACAAATAAGGGAAGTTACCATCATTAGCATTTTAATTTCACTTTGCATGATGCTGCTATTACTATTTTATGCTTAGTAGTTTTAGGGTCTCTTTCTGATACAAGTAAGGACCTTTCTAGCACGGGAAAAATTCACTTCCTATACGGCATTTCATTTAGTGAGTGTATCCTGAGTATGTCTACTTCACTCCAAAAATGAAGGGAAAAATAAGTCTTACGTGAAAGTTGATGTTGTTTTTTAGACTATATCTTATACTACAATGATGGGTCAAGTTGTGTGGAATTGGTTTGATTTCTATCAGTTCAATCAAATATTAAAATCCCTCTTGGCCATTAGGCTGCCAGTGAAGATTTCACTATTCTCATTAATCTTTCTGAGGAAATTGAGAAGGTAAGGAGTTATATCTCAGTTTCTTGAAGACTTTTTCTATTGCCAGGTCACAGTGTTGCAGTCACCTCATCTTCTCTCAGCAGCCCAGCTGGATAATACTTAGTTCCTATCATGGACACCAGCAATATAGATGGAATTTTAGTCATATTCAGTCATATTCAGTCATCTAGTCATATTCTCCTCTTCCAGCGACAAAGAGCGAGAGATGAAGTCCAAAGATGGCTCATTCAGACTCACTTTTTACTACTGTGCTTGCTAACCCCCTGGTTAACCATATTAGATAATCAATGCTGAAAAAAAAAAATGCCCTAATGAAAAACATTTGCCTAACCTGCAAAGTAGGTTCTGTAAAGGCTGCCACAAGAGACTCGATATTCTGTGTGTAGACACTGACTTTGCTCAGGTTGTTTTCCTTGAAGATGGTATATTCAAGCACAGGCTTAATATCTTTATGTCTTTTGCTCTATACATTTTAATTTCTGAGTGTACAGAAATACATGTATTATTACATATTTGTTTCTGTGCTAAAAATATTGATAATATTTGAGCATATTACACTAGCTATAGTAGCAGAAAAGTTTATGAGTAGATCCTTTTCAAAGGTAACTAATGTTTTGAAAAGACCCTTGTGATTAGATGCTCCATTTCTATGCATGATTTTGTCATCTTGAATAGACATAGACATTTAATGCCAAAACCCTTCTTCTCTCACGATAAAACAAATCTCTGAGAACTTACCACATTTATTCTCTTGCCATTGCAAGGCATGACACAGAGAAAAACAGAGAAACAAAGATCAAAATAGCATAACATGGAAGACATAGTGCTGAACAAAAAAGAGGGTTCTTGGACCAGATCAAAATGGCTGACATTTGAAAGACTCCTGAGAAACTGTCAGACCACTTGAAAATAGAAAATACAAATTTATGATGCCTAGAAATTTTAAACACAAGAAGAAAACAAGGAAGGAAGGAAGGAAGGAAGGAAGGAAGGAAGGAAGGAAGGAAGGAAGGAAGGAAGGAAGGAAGGAAAGAAGGAAAGAAGGAAAGAAGGAAAGAAGGANAAGGAAGGAAGGAAGGAAGGAAGGAAGGAAGGAAGGAAGGAAGGAAGGAAGGAAGGAAGGAAGGAAGGAAAGAAGGAAAGAAGGAAAGAAGGAAAGAAGGAAAGAAGGAAAGAAGGAAAGAAGGAAAGAAGGAAAGAAGGAAGGAGGAAGTGGATTTGGTGCACATTTTCTCCACAAATTACAGAAAAAAAATACTTTTTGATAGAATATTTTATGAAAAATTCTGCAGTATGAGAGACAAATATGACCATACAGTACTCTGTCCTTTTTCCAGATCTTTACAGATTTCTTCTATCATATAAGCCTGCAGTGCCCAATGCATATCAGGTGCAAGAATACTTATAGGTCTATCATTTTTTTGTTGACTAGGTATCAGGATATATGTAAGAGTGTGAATTTATTTCAGGTTAAGGCACCTATTAGTAACCACCTAAACAACATCTGGATTCCAGAACCACAGCTTGGAAAATACAGACCTAAACCTTGAAATGTTGTGCTGATTAAGGCCTCGGGAAAACTGCATTTTTAGGCAGTGGAAACTGTATGCAACGATTTGCTTTATTCTTGGGGGTGGGGAGGGTGTTGTAAACTGAATAGCTGTGCTATGACTCAATATAAATAGAAAAAAAAAAGCATGAATAAACAAGATCTCAAGAGCGCGTTTCATTCTAGTACAGAGAATGCATCCTATAATGCTTACTTGGAAAATACAAGGAAAACCTATGGGAGAGGCTTGAAATTTCTTTCAAATTGATTGTGAGATATCTAAGGAAGCATTTCCAGCACCCCAACCTTTCAGTAAGCCTCCTGATCCACAGACTTCCCAGAGAAAACACATAGCCATAGAGAGAGTGTGGCTTGACGATATGCAGAACACTGCTCCGGAGAAAGAGGTGACCAGCATGTCATTTGGGAGCAATCATGACCACATCCCATTGGATCCTGTTGCTCATAGTGAAATGTTTACGAAGTTGCTTGTCACAGAATGACAGAATCATTATGGTTGGAAAAGACCTTTAGAGGAAATGGACTCAAGTTGCACCAGGGGAGATTCAGGTTAGATACTAGGAAAATTTTCTACGCGGAAGGAGTCGTCATGCATTGGAACATGCTGCCCAGGGAAGTGGTGGAGACGCCATCCCTGGCAGTGCTCAAAAAATGTGTAGATGAGACCCTTAGGGACATGGTTAACAGGCATGGTGGTGATGGGTTTATGCCTGGATTTGATGATCTTGTAAGCTTCATTCCCACTAATCCTTCCTTCAGCACCAAACCTACATTCCTCCAGCTGTTTGTGCAGACATCCTCCTAGGTCTACTCAGATGGCCAAATTGTCTTGGGACTGGTGGCCTAAATAGTCTTCCTTCAACTTCATCATCCTCGACTTCTTCACACCTGTGGTAGGTCCACTCTTTTCTTCCTAATTCTGTTAAAAAGACTCCTAAAAAACTTCCAAAGCAGGAGATCAGGAGCCATACATGTCTGCTAGTTAGACAGAAACATAAACATAGACAGCAATACCTACAGTGGATTTCAGGTTCATAAAAGTCCAGCTGAGGAAAAGCAGGTTAGGGAATTTAGAAACACAGATTGAAATAAAGCTTTGGTTCTGCTACTGGAGGCAGCCCCAGACTTCCTGGAAATATAACTTGTCTTGTTCATTAACTCCTGCTTCCCAAGATGAGGATAAAACTTTTCTCTTTCACTGTGATTTCGTGAGGATAAAATCCACTGGTGACCATGAGACATTCAGATACAATGATATGGGCACTAAAAACAACACACAAAATACATTCCCAAACTATGTTTCTGACAATATTTTCATTTTGAATGTGAATTTCACGCCATTTTTCAATGCTGCTCTGTAAAATCTTAGGTTTGATTGATGCACTTTATATAAACAGGTGTGAATCAGTATTCTCTGTCTTCACTAATTCCTTTCCTCTTTCCTTAACTTCTGGTAACCTGTTTGTACCAGGGATGCAGAAATTTTAGACATCAAATGCATCTTTTGGCTCAGGAAAAGCTTCCTTCTCCCTTTCATTGACATTTTGTGTGATCTCGAGGAAGTCATTTAACCCCTTTGTTTCTCATTTGTAAAAGGAGAGCAAGAATATTGTCTGTCAATACAGTGCTGAGAGTACTTCAAAAAGAAAAGTTGTGTGTATTTTGTTAACAGTTATCACTGAAAATAGTCAGAAAACAAAGCATTTTAGAAGATAGCCTTGTGAAACCCACTTGAAAGAGAACAGTATGTACCTAACCAACATAAAACATAAGAAATACTATTCATATGCAATAGTCAATGAAGTTTTCATTAACCTCTTTGGAAATCAGAACTGACTTGATTTTTGTGATTGGGTGTGTGGAATAGTGCAACATTTTGTTTTTCTTTTTTTTCTCCTAATCCTGTACATCATCTGCTTCAGTGGTAAACATCAAAAATTTCTTCACTAAAAGGAAGTGTGAGAGTGATTTAAAATTTACACTGATTTTACCAAGATGTCTTTCAGAAATTTCACCTACACTTACTATATGTTAACACACATGTTGTATAAAAAAAAATGAAAACAGAACTTAAACTGCCCTTGTTTCTGCTTAACTGCAGCAAGTTTATCAATACTTGTAAAGGTTTGTACATGATGAGTGGATTAGTGAATCAATGCATAGCATATATATTTGTATGTAGACTTACTTGTAGATACATAAATATTTAGGTTTGGAAGTGCAAAATTTAGGGGCAAAAATATTGTGTCTGGAAGGTTTTCTCCACATCTAATTAAATCCATAATCTAACCCTGCTTATTAAAAAATAACTTTAAGAAATACAAGATTCTATTAATTTATTTTAGTACCTTTCTTCAAGCCTCTGGTAGCTGCTGAAGTAAAACTGAGTAGAATATGACATTCATACAGCATTTCTGCAGGCTGGAGACAAATCACACTAACAGGCATATGTAAAGCGATTTCCAAGCAAAGGAAACCAAAAAGAAAATAAATATATGTATAAAAAATAAAAAGTCTTCATTTTCTTTCTCTGCCGTGTCAGTTATGGTGAGTTTTCTACAGAGACACCCATGAAGATCTGAGTAAAAGAAATGGGATAGTTTCAGGGGACTTAATTTTGAGGGATGAGAAAGGAAGCCATCCATGTTATTTAGATGACATAGTTGGTGACATGGCCAATTTGCTCTGAAGTCTGGGGGATCTTGTGCCCCACTAAGGCAATATTTTCCAGGGTCTGCTTTGTCATCTGCTAGTGCCACCACTAGGGTCACAAGCTGGAGTTACTGATAGTACTGCTAGAAACATATTAAAGGGTAAAATAACCCATCTCCAAGGCTATATTCTCTATGTAGTATGTAGTGAGTGAAATGCCTTATCCTGAGCACTTCTCTGACCTTTGCAATGAGCAGGAATCTATGGGCTTCTATCTCTGTTTGTATCAACACACAGGCAAACTTAAATTGTGTTTCCCTCCTTGTCTCAGGCAGAAAAAGATAAAGTAAAACAACAGTTTGAGGAAAGGTGTGGCCAGCATTCCTCCTCACTCTTTTGTTGGCCACACAAAATGATGCAATTTGTATCTAGTTGATACAATGACATCTAGCTAAAACAATCATTTCCCAATCCCATGGGCACTTTGGTGCTGTGATGACAAACCCTCCCCACTCAAACCTTTCAGACGCCCAGACTCCTTCTAAAGTTACACAATGCCTTTTCAATACAATTATTAGCTTCAAAGTGCATCATGGAGATAAAGTACAGAATAAATTTCCTTTATTGTGACACTAAGCAGCACAGTGAGGCAGCACACAAATACCTCACTGCATTTGCTGGAGACAGTACCAAAAGATACTGAAATTATCGTTTGTTGACACTTCAGCAGAACCGAGTATGCATTACACCAGTGCTGAATCCCTTTGACCTGGTTCAGTCACATCCCAGCCCAGCTCCTGCCTCTGTCTTTCATCCCTGGTCAGCCAACCAGTTCCTCTTTCTAATCATCAAAATGCTAAAGAAGGCCAGAGCTACCTCCTGCATAGGGTCAAACACGGGCACTTAGGTGCCCAAGAAGGGAATAGGAGAGGAAGAAGAATTTGTGCTGGGAAGGAGTCCTGCACCCTAAGGGGAGCAGAGCAGGACAACCTGGTCTGGTCTCTATGAAGGGAGTGTGCACGAGTTGGGAGATATATGGTGGGAAAGATGAGATGTGAAAGGCTTTCAAGGACAGGTATCAGCTCTATCTGCAGAGTGACAGGCTTGCGAAGAAGAAACAAATTGTCCTTTTTTGGAATCTCAAAAAAAAAAAGAAAGAAAAAGAAAAAAGAGAAGCTTGATAATACCGCAACATCTTGCTTATACCGTGAGACTTTTTTATTATCAGTATCAGTGAAGACTCAAATTGTATTTTCTAAAATGAAAGAACTTTACAGTCTGCATGCTCTCAACTTGCTTGTTTAAGCAAATAGAAAGCTCCACTTTTAATTTGTCCGAATGTGTATGTTTCAGATGGCCATGGAAGATTTCTTTAGATTTCTGTAGATTTCTTCTACAGCCTGTAGAAGAAATGTTTTCCACTTTGCTGTGAGTTTACAAAGCATGGAAGGGTATTTTTAAATAATAAATAAATAAATAAACAAATAAATAAAATAAAATAATAGCATGTTGATACCTGCCTTTTTGGGCTCTGAAAATCCCTGAGCAAATCCAGCAAAAGTTGTGCCTCCTATCATTTTGGCCTGTTTTTTTCCTGCCCTGATTACTGAGTATATATTTCATGATTGCCTTTCAAATATTGCATGTACAAGCTCTTGAGCTTGTAGCACTCAAGAATTCCAAAAGTTCCTGCAATTATATTACCTGTTTCATGAAAGTCTTATTTAAAGAAAATATTTCACTATATTAATGTCTAATATGAGTGTAATTTTAGAATGCTAAACATTTAAACGTATCAGATGTACCAACAGTTTATTTTAGATATTTTTCTTTGTACATGAATAGAAAAGAGTTCTGAAAGAAACTATTGAGTTGAAAATAGCTATAGCCATATAGAAAGCAATCAAAAAGCTCTGTCAGGGATAAAGAAGACAAAATGCTTGTGATGTATGTTTCTGTCTAAGAAAGAAAGATAAATTGTTCCTTGCATGTGTTGTGTCAAACCAGTTGTTGCTCCAAAGCTCTTTATAGGCTTTATGCCCACACACCAAGTGAGCTGCACATATTCTTAAGCAGTGTAGAGCAGGATTCAGAAAGGGGAACTCTGCTCAGGGACACTGGCAGAGCTGCTGAGATTAAAGTACACCAGAGGCTTAATTTTGTAATTTTTCTGTCATTGTGCTAACCGAGATCCCAGAGAGACCTCGAGCTCCAAGAACTACCAGTAAATGCAAAGGAAGTCCATAGCAAAAATAGAAGTCAGTATAGTAACTAGTCATTGCTCTGTGCTGGTAGATGTAGTAGCAAAGAAGAGCTCTAAAGAGTCATAATAAGTTTTTTGGAGTTCATCATAAGCATGAGAGGCAGTATGGCAAAAAGCACTTGTCACTTGAAGGTTAAATCCTGTAAAATAGAGGCAGGCATCATGGGATAATTTGAGGAAGATGCAAGATTTCACTGCTTGAATTTATGTATTTTAGGAACCATGGCATGAAAAGGGACTGACTGAAATAAATATGAGGAAGTAGGAATGAGAAGCCTTAAGAAAAGAGAACTCTAAAGTCTGTAAGAATAGCTGCTATAAAAAGGACATTCACATGCTAACAAGAAAGAAATAAAGGATACAGCTAAAGATTGTCAAAATAGCTCCAAGCAGAATGTGAAATACTTTTCAGTGATTCAGATCACTTCTGGGCAGGCAGGCTCGGGGCTTTACTCCACATTAGGAGAGTACTCAGAGGCTGGCGAGGTGCAGCGGTGTGCCTGTCCTCCAGCACGCACTCCCCGGTTTGCGTGCCGGCCAATGAAAAGAAAACGGATTGCAAGGGAAATCGCCATCTGCTTTTGTCAATAAAAGACTTTGTGCGTTGCCTGAGTCTAAACAGACTGAAGCCAGCCTTTTATAGCTGCACGGGGCAAATGGGAAACCTCACTAAAGTGTGAGAAAGTGTATTTTAAAAGGAATAAACAAAAATTACTACGACACTACTTCATCTGCTCTGTATAGGCTCTAACATAACAGCATAGAAGGCATGAAAACTTGTCAGGCAGGGGTTCACATTTAACCTATGATTTTCCCAGCTTCCTAGGACTTAGTTTCAAGAAAATTATTCCAGGTATTGTTTTCTCACATTTTATTCTAATTTGTACTGTACAGGGGAAGAATGACTCTAAAGTCTTTCTTTCCTGCAGATGTGTAGGGAAGGCACTTGTATGCCCTATTTACTGAAAGAACTTCCCAGACTTCATTGTATTTATTCTTGCAAGCCATGTAAGAGGAAATGCTAACATCCATGTTTCATAAACCATGCAACTGTAACTGAGGCACAAGGTGACAGAAATGCAGTGTCTTGAAAGCATGCCTGCACTGGAGTGAGCATAAGGATAACAGAAGCAGCTTTAAAGACACCAAATCACAGAACAGTTGTGGATGACAGGCACCTCTGGAGGTCATCGAGCCCAAACCCCCTGTTCAAGCAGGATTAGCTAAAGCAGGTTGCACAGGGCCATTGACAGTCAGAATTTAAATATCTCTAAGGATGGTGACTCCACAGTCTTTCTGGGAAACCTGTCTCAATGTTCAAGCATCTTGCAGTTAAAAAAAAAAATCTTACATTTTCACTTTGTACACTTACAAATTTCATATGTTTCAGTCTGTGTTCATTGGCACAATGTCCCTCTTGTCCTGCCCTGGGTACACCTGAAAATACTCTTTCTCTGCTTTCTCTATTCCCTCCAGCCAGGTGCTTATATAGATTAATAAAATACATCCTGGGCCTTAAACAGCCCCAGCTCTTTCAGCCTCTTCTTGTACGACAGCTGCTCCAGTCCCTTAATCTTCTTTGTCGCCTCTCACTGGATTCATGCCAATATGTCCATGCCTCTCTTGTACTGGGGGACCCAGTACTGGACACAACGCTACAAGATGTGGTCTCACATTATGGGCACACATTCAGCTGGTCCAGCAGGATTTCCAGGTATTTCTCTGCAAAGCTGCTCTCCAGCAAGTCAGCCCTCAGCTTGTAGTGGTGCACGGGCTTATTCCTCTCCAGCTGTAGGACTCTCCACTAGCCTTTGTTGAACCCCACGAGGTCCTTGTTGTCCCCTTTCTCCAGCCTGTCAAGGTCCCTCTGAATGGCAATTGCCAGACAACTATCTGGTGTATCAGCCACTCCTTAGAGTGTTGTATCATCTACAAACTTGATGTAGAAGCATTTGATCCCACCATCCAGCTCATTAATGAAGAAGTGAAACATTGTTGCTCCTAGTAGCAATTCCTAGTGGAATTCAGAATTCCTGGTGACCTTCAAAAGTCAAAAGCCTTCCTAACATCAGTGTCAACAACATTCACTGTTCTCCTTTCACTCATCAAGCCAGTCATCTCATCGTAGAAGGCTCTCAGGTTGGTCAGCCTGCCTTCCTCTTTATAAGTCCATCCTAACTATTCCTAATCATCTTCTAATTCTACACGTGTCTGGAGATAACATCCAGAGTTAATTGTTCTATCACTTTCCCATGGATTGAGGTGAGACTGACCAGCCTGTAGTTCCCTGGACTCTCCTTCCTACCTCAGCTGAACACAGAAGTAACATTTTCTCTCCTCCAATCCTCAGGAACTTCTCCTGGTCTCTATGACCTTTACAAAATAATTGAAGTTGGCTTCACAGTGACATTAACAGTACTTGTGGATGCAGCCTTGTTTCAATGTTTCCTAACTTGATTCTCTATGACCAAGAGTAAGTCTTCCTAGCTGCAGACTTCCCTTCTGGTCTCAGGGGTCTGGCGTTTGTAGAGGCTAGTCTTACCAGTAAAGTCTGAGGCAAAGAAGATGTTCAACACCTTGCACTTTGTCACCACGTCCCCTGTCACATTTTGCAGTTACCTCAGTTTTTCCTTACTCTTTCTTATGCTGCTGATGTACCTGTAAAGCCCTTCATGCAAGTCAGCAGGTTCACCTCCAGATGGGCTTTAGCTTTCTTAACTCAATCCCTGCATGGTCGGACAGTGTATATTCCTCCTGGAGCACTGATCTTGCTTTCCTCCTTTTGCTTATATACATATGTGGCATCCTCAATCAAACTACCCTTATGTCTTGACCATCTTTCTTCATTGATCTGCAGTTTGCCCCCTTAGAGCTGTTTCTAAGGGGGTTTCTCAGAATATCAGCTACAAAAATGTCTTCCTCGTAGTCACAATTTATCACTACATGTTCAAGTTCACTCTGTGGATGCAGAAACATTTATAAAGTAAATCGCTGACACTACTGTGAGAGAAAAGCCAAACAAACAAAACTACCTTCATTACTCAATTTTTACACTAATAAGTTGAATCACACCATCAATGTAGAGAGAAATATTTCAGTTACCTGTTAGATCGATAACTCATCCTATATATCCATCCTCCCACAGCAACTGGATTTGCTATATAAGTAGACTTTTCTAGGAGTTTTCAGAACCGGATACAAACTTCATCTTCTTGCGTCAGGTCACTATGAAACACAACACATACTATACATAAAAAAACCCCACTTTCTAATTCAAAAAATGCTTTGGCATAATGTAACCTGAAACAAAGTAGCGGAGAGTATATAATACCTCAATGATAATCTGAATAGTTTGATTTATTCTTTTTCACTGTTCCATGGATTAAAACATACATATAAATCTGACTTATTTGCTGTGAAGCATCAATAAACCATTTTCTCTACTGAGGGGATTAGAAATTAGAGCTGAGTATGCAAGAGGCTATATGTGCACTTCAGACTTAAAACCACCACTCAACTGTCGAATTCATAAGCCTGGTCTTAGCAAGACCAGCTTAAATGCATAACTTGCTACTGCTTTTCCAAATGCCAGACAAGAGGGACGAAGGAAAATCACAAGGCTAGAGATGCTATGAAACAGATATGTCCAAGCAAAGGCCTGTGCCTCACCTCAGGAATCCCCTGCCTGGAGAGCTCTTTAAAAGCAGGATGTTGCCTGGACTTCCTTGGAAAGGCAGAGCAGGCCTGTGCAGAGCTGATGTCCAGAGCCATGCTCTCAGCCTGATGCTTATGTGGGCTTTGGCCTAGCCATGTGTGTGAAGAAGGCCCTGCCACACGGCAGGGAAGAGGCCATGGCTTAAAGTCCTCTTTGCTCACAGGCAAAAGCTTTGGGGCATGCTAAATGACTAGGCTGCAGAATCATGCTCTTTTTTTTTGCAGCAATTGCTATGTAATTCTTCATGCCAAAGAACTACTCTAAGTTCAATTAGTGAACAGCTTCATTAGCAAGAGAAAAAGGAAACATTTGTGCTCACACATCCTCATCCTCCAACTTCATGGGAAAATCAGGGGAAAGAAAATGAAAAGATTCAAATTTTCCTGGGTGAGAATTAAAGCCATGCTCCCTGAGCCCCAACATCGAGTTGCTGGATGAAACGGGACTGCCTCTTGAACTTCCAAAGAGGACAAAGCACCTCACTGCAGTAAGAAGTCAGAGCCGTGGCTCGTGAAGGATCTACTTCCCAACCACAAAACATACGGAATTCAGGTCTCTGAGTGTCACAAGTGCTTTCTCCCTATCTGAAATGGTTTTCTAGTTAGCCTGTGATTACATGAGGGCTGATATCAAATATATGTCCTACCAGGACACACGACAGTACAGGTCACACGCATATCTGCCAGATTGACAACAATGATGTACTGTATGGTGTTTATTCTGGCTACCTGGAGTAAACAGTCTTCCCAATGATGGTGATGATGATGATAATAGTAATAATAATTAAACCTGTACTGACTTAGCCTTTTGCAACTTGTGGCTACAATATATTTGTTCTGGTGGAGAAAACCCTAAGAAACAGACTCACCATAGCAGCCTTGGTCTGCTAAATTGCATTCTTCGATACTTAGCTTTTCCCTTACAGTGAGAGCGCTACAGAAAGTCAAGCACTTGGCATGGAGGTTAACACTACAGCTGTGAGTCCCTCCCTGCTCAGTTTCATCCTGAACAAGAACATCAGCTTCTACTAGCACCTTGTGACACCTCATAGTATAATACTGTGTGGGAAAAGCGCCTTGCCTTCAATCTAGATAAAATTCATAAAAGGCAAACAGGTTAATGGACAGCAGACTATCGGTGTGGCTGGCTTGTTGATGAAAAAATGTAGAAACATGGCACCCAGCACACATCATTAAAGTTTTGTAAGTCAATGCCCTTTAGATGAATCGGTGCCTGGTAGTGTGCTTCTTACTCAGATCAGCTCCCCTAGCACAAGGGAAGAAGGAGCGCGAAAGTGGAAATGAGCAGCATTTGCAAGCAAGAAGAGGCTGCATGAGGCAGTGTGGCTGCGGAAGCAAATGTCATTGGCACTGCAGCTTAACTCGATTAACCTGATTAGCGTCAAATCAGGCATCATCTGCCTGTCATCGCTGCCACTCGCCTGGCCACACCAAGAGCTGCAGGAGCGAGCCCAGACGGAAACTACCCTTCTCCCTCCACTTCCCAAAGCAAAAGAAAAAAAAGAGAGAGAGAGAAATAAAAGGAATAGTTTTCTGTTGGTTTAGCTAGTTCTCTAGAATGGCTTATCATGGGGTCACCTGAAAGCCAGGCACAGCACACAACAGAGGGAGTGGAGCAGCCAGCACGTGAGGAAAAGGGGAGCAAAGGACTCCTGCAGCACCAGTTTAGCCAGGGTAAAACTGCTGGGGAACTGCAGCCAGGAAAGTATTTATCCTTGGAGTTGAAATAGTTTAGCCCTCCCTTTATTTTTGCTTGCAGGCCCTTAGCACTGCATTGCTTGCCCTGGCTCAATGTCCATCTCTTGCTATTGAAACATATATGGTATTTTCTGCTTTAAAGTAAAATCGGAATATACCTTGAACCAGCCATTTAATGGTATATCTGCACCTTCGCGTAAGCTGTTGCATCTTCCTTTGACTGCTCTTAAAGGAAGGGAGGAGCTTGAGCTCTACTGGTGTGTTTTTGCTTAGGCGTCATCTAAGGAATTTTTGTTTGTTTTGGGTTGGGGTTTGTTGATGTTTTTCCTTACTTTGGTATTATTTATTTATTTATTCAAGTAACCAGTCTTACCCACTAAGGTTCGGGCATCTGGTTGGTTGTTGGATTTCTTTATTAGATTTGAGAAAGACAAACTGTATGATACTTTTAAAACACATGAACTGTGTTAAGTTTCCAGTTTCCCAGCACGCAGGACATTCAAACAGTCTGGATTCTATTTAGCAAACATTGTTGAGTGTGTTTAGTTAATAAAAGCTTGGCAAATATTAGTAAAGGGCTTGTAATGGTTGTGAGTGATACTAAGTTTAAAAGCTTTTTATAGCATTGTACCAAACTGGAATAAAGCAAGAAGAAATTGAAAGGATGGGTCAGTAAGAAATCTCAGGGCTCACTTAGAACATCAGGAAATATTCATTTCTTGGAATCAGGAAAAATGCCACTGTTTTATAATATGACTGTAGTTTTAGAATTTGGAAGTCTTAACATTATTCAGATCATACACTCTCATTGTCAGATCCCACTCTCTCATTATCAGAAAGTCTTTACAGATTAAAACAAGAATGAAATTTCCTAACTATCTCAGTCTGACGGTTGCTGGGAAAGCAAGGTTTGCTTTCTTATACACATGTTACATTGTTTCTGCATAACAATGAAGAGAGGAAAGGGCTTCAGGGTAGACTGGCATATAGAGAACATTATATCTCAGTGTGAACTTTGATTATCTTCTTTTTCCTTTTTTTTTTTTTCTTTCTTGTTTCTTTTTCTGCACACAGAAAAGTTCTCCTTGCACTCCAGAGCACAAGCAGAATTTTCATTGCATTCCTGGGGTTTAGATAGCTCTGGAAAGAGATTTCGGAGAAGTTGTACACAGACGGGAGCACTAAACAACCACTTTGTTACAGGATTTCTGCAAACACTGGTCTCTGATTCCAGCTTCCAAAACCACTCTTAGATTCACTTTCTTTAAAGGCTTGTTTGGACTAGGATAAAGGTTTATAAAAAAAAAAAGTCAATGAAAACTTTTAATTAACGTGTTTTTAAACTCTCAGTGTTGACAGGGCGTGTTTCATTTTAGTGTGTTTGCCAGCAAACGTGCTAAAATGCATTGTGTCTTGTCTACACATGGCAAGTTAGAACATGTTTTTTAAAGTTTCAAAATTTTACATGAGTTAAAACACGTTCATTATTGTTCTTTTACCTTAGCCAAAGGCGAGCATCATTGAGGTGCTCTCCTGGGACTCCTGAGAGAAGCCAGTGCACTGGCAGGGAGCGCTTATTTAGCTACTTTCTCCTTTTCTTGACCTGTCAAAAAAAAAAAAAAGCAACATCTCATTTACCTACCTGTCAGGAGTTACAGAAAAGGGATGTTTATACATCCTGATGTTTATACAGTACTGAAAAAACGTGTGAAGGAAAGATGGGTATCGGGGAGACCCACCTCACCAGGCTGGCCAGTGGCTAGAGCAGGAGCCTGCAGCCACGGTTTCACGAGGTGCTAAGTCTGATTTGAGCGCAGCTTAAGGAAGGCCGGGGGGGGGTTCTGCAGCCGCGGAGCCCCACGCAGCAGGCTGCTCTTGCGTCAGATGTGACCAAACTCTTTGCGGGGGCAACTGTGTCTTAGCTGCTCCTGAGCTGGGCACTAGAGACCTCTCACCTAGGCTCCCTGCACGAGGTCAGTGGGGTTGACACGAGCGCTATACCATGCTTACAGCGGCCGGCTTCACAGAAAGGTCTGTGCTCATGACTGGGGTAAATCAAACTTGTAGCTGGGGATGCACAGGTCTGTTATTAACGACCATAAAGTCAAAGCCTGGTGAGCACCAGTGACGGAGCCAGCAGTATCCCTGCACTGTGCAAACCACTTACCCAGGCCCCACCTCTGCCTCTCTGCTTTCCAAAAGGAGAGAATGAAAATAACCTCAGGAGAAATGTGTTGAAAGGAGTCAAGTTTTGGAAGCACTCTAGCAGGCAACTTCATTTGAGGAATACAAGAGGCAGCAGGAAATCAGGAAATTTGCCATGGCTACATCCCTCACCCTTTGAGGAACTATAGGAGAAGAATCCTGCCACTTCTCTGAGAACAGTTTGCCATCAGTCTCTTCTTCACTTTTAGTCTCCTTGGAGCTGTGTCTCAGCCATAGCAGGTATATTCACATAGCGGGTATATTCTTAAACATATTATCACTTCACTTGTGTCACATGGTGGGGCAGGTTATGATTTTTTGCTGGTGCAGCTACTGTGGTAAAAGTTTTAACAAAACACATTTACAAAAGCATAACTTTTTTTCAGAGCCTCGCTTTGCAACAGCCTATTTACATGAGCACCTTGGAACTGGAATCTCTGTTTCCACCAAACCAAACCTGTGAGATCCTTCGTGTGTGTGTATGTGTGGAAGCCACAGGAGAAGAATGATGTTTTTCACATCTTCATATTCATTTCTGATTAGTCTTTCTGGACACCCCAGCCATGACTAAAAAAAAAAACCCGGAATTTGAGTAAAGCACAACTTTAAGAATGAGGCATTGAGGCATGTCCCTTAGAGAGTATCTGTTTGCTGGACACTTAAATGGGTGGGGTGACAGGTGAACCAGAGTTCAGTCAAAGGGTTAAATCTTCTATTTCCACCCCACATGAGAGTGTTTGGGAAAAAAAGGCAGGGAGAGGGAGACTTGTCCTGGCTGTAATGCATCTGAAACTGACACAGGGAGCACACACATTTTCCAGGCTATTTGTCTGCAGAAGAGCTTGTGGAACTGAGCACACAGACTAACATGAAACACGGCATTTTTGCTTCCTTTTAGAGTCATAAAATATTGAAATATAAGAAAAAAAAAAAAAAAGAAGAAGAAAGCATATCAAGTTGGTAAAGCGCATGTCATCAAAACTCCCACTGTCATTCTGTGAAATTTTTCCTCGCTGCTCCTCTGAAATTCAGGTGCAGCCGCATTTGCCACTGAAATCGCCCGTGGCCGTGCCGTGGAAATCTCACCCAGCCGCGCAGGTGAACCGCATACAGCCACGCAGCTGGGGGGCCGCAGCGGGTGCTCCCGCCGCGCTCCTCGGGCAGGTCCTCCCAGCACCATCCCCTCCGGCAGCAAAACCGCCCCGCTTCGCTCCCTGCGGAGCGGGGAGATGGCCACGCTTGGGGCTTCCTCGGGAAACGGGCGAGGATTGCCAGCGCCGTTCCCGCCTGGCGGTGCCCGGGGGCACGGCGAGCCCCGGCGTGGCGCTGCCTCCCGCCCGCCCATCCCCGTGGCCGCGGGCGCCGTGCGCGGCGGGCACCGGGAGGCTCCCGCGGCGCCCACGCGCGGCGGGCCGGCCCGGCCTCCCGAGCAGCCCCGGAGCCCGGGCAGCCCCCGGCGCCGCCTTCCCCCGCGGCCCGGCGCTGCGGCCGCGCGTGGGGAGCCGCGTGGGGAGCGCGGTGCTTTGCGAGGGGAGGGTCCCCTCTGCACCCCCCAGCTCGGCTGCCACTCGTGTTTTCGTATTTCCTCACGGTGCGAGGCGTCTCCCCGCGTAGCGTGTGTGTGTGTGTGTGTGTGTCGGGGGAAGTACGAAATGCAGCGAGGGGAGGGAGGGGAAGGAGGGACAGCGGGCGTGAGGTAAAAAAAAAAAAATCCCCTTCGCGCATGTTGCCCACAAGAAGGGAAATATCCCCCCGCGCGATACTGCCCGTGCTCAGAATAAAGCTCGCTCCCGTGGCGGGGCCCGGGGGGGGCGGCGAGCCCGCGGGGCTCGGCGGGTTCGCGCAGAGCCGGCCGAGAGGGAGGTGGGCGCTCTGGGCCGGGTGTCTCTGCGCACCGGAACCCCTCGTTATTTTAATATTTTTAAGGGCCGTGTTTATAAACAAGCGGGGCGTTGGGAGACGATTCCCCCGCGTTTGGGGAACGCGGATTCTGACGTTCGTTCCTGGCGCCTTAAAGAGGGGGCTGGGGGGCGGGAGGCGGGGGGGTCTCGGCCGGGCTTTTGGCATCTCCCACCGCAGCAAGGCGAGCGGCTCCCGCGGGCGCCTCCCCCCGAGGAAAGGAAATCAGCGGGAGTCGTGATATCCCGCACCGACTGTCGCCGCGGAGCGCTCGGGATCGCCGCTCATTCGAGTGCATTAGGTTCGAGTTACATCTTATTCGGGCTGGTGGGGTGGCGGTGGGGTGTAAATTCAACGTAAATACACGCTGAGGGCTCCGATTTGAGCAAGCACAAGCGGTTCGCCCCCACGCCGCTTCGCCCACTACTTTAGGGAGCGAAAATGTAAGTCTTCAAATGGGTCACCGCCTCAGAAAATACTTAAAACACGCACACACACACAAATCAGGAACAATCAGACAGCGGAATTTAATTAGAGCCGCGGGCTAATCGCAAAATATTTTATTCCGAGCCAAACCTCGCCGTGGGGGAGGGGGGCGGGTGGGGGAGGTGGGCAGCGCTTCTGCTTCGGCAGCGGCTCCCGCCGCCGTTTGCAACATCTGGCCTACAGACCTACTAATGCCGGCCCGTGATCTCCGTGGGCGGAACGCGGGCTCCGTGGGTGCGATACCTTCCAAACTGAGCGGGGTGTGTGTGGGAGGGGGGGATTTAATGATCGAGACCAATTAAACCCAGGGGGAGAAAAAAAAAAAAAAAAAGGGAAACAAAATGGGGGGAGAAGAAGCAGCAAATCCCCTCCTCTGTCTCTTCCTCTCCCTCCCTCTCGCTCGCTCTCCCCCTCTCCCTCCTCCTCCTCCTCTTCCTCCCCCAGCCTCGCACTATCTGTTGCTCTCCGTCTCTCTCACGGCGGCGGGTGGGGGCGGCGCGGCGGGCTCGCCCTCGCAGCTCCCCATTGTGCCGCTCCCGCGGGCGCGCAGCCCCCGCCCCGCGCAGCGCAGCGCCCCGCGCGCGCCCCCGCGCAGCCCCCCGCGCTCCCGCGCGCGCGCGCGCTCCCGCGCGCGCTCCGCTCATTGTGGCTCCGGGCGCCGGTTTGAAAGCGCTGCCAGCGCGGCCCCATTGTTCGCGGGGCGCGCAGGCGCCGCCCCCCTTTGTGCGCGGCGGCGGCGATTGGCCGGCGCGCGCCGAGCGCTGCCGTCACCGCTCGGGAAGCCCATTCATCTGTGCACTTGGGCGTTGGACTCCGCATCTTATTAGCAACCGGGGAGATTTCTCCATTTTCTCCTTGTCTACAGTGCGGCTACAAATCTGGGATTTTTTATTACTTCTTTTTTACTAAACTTGGGCTCCTTTTTTTTTTTTTTTGCTCGAGACTTTTTTTTTTCTCCTTTTTTTCCCCCCTCCGTCCTTGTGCTGCTGCTTTTT
>PTEX01000300.1:26898-82579 GCA_003342815.1 Eudromia elegans | reverse complement strand
TTTTTTTTTACTCAAAATGTAAACTTTTCTTTGTCAGTCTATGGACATGCCCATATATGAAGGAGATGGGTGGGTCAATAAGGGATATCAAATGAAGTGATAGGGGCCACAGTGGGGAATTAGCAGTGCACATCCATTGCCAAGCGAATGTGCCACAAGCAGCGACGTAAGGGGTTAGTCTTTTTTTAAAAGAAAAGTTATTACAATGTATTTTGTGAGGCAGATGTTCTATAAGGTTTACAACACTACAAGTCTTGATTAAGAAGGAAAGGAAAAAAAAAATCAATACCCAGATAAAGAGATCATAGTCTTAGGAATTCATTTAAACCATAGGAACTTTTCACTTATCTCATGTTAGCTGTATCAGTCAGTGATTAAGTAGAAATACAAGTTGTATAGGCTTTATTGTTTATTGCTGGTTTATGACCTTAATAAAGTGTAATTATGTATTACCAGCAGGGTGTTTTTAACTGTGACTATTGTATAAAAACAAATCTTGATATCCAGAAGCACATGAAGTTTGCAACTCTTTCCACCCTGCCCATTTTTGTAAAACTGCAGTCATCTTGGACCTTTTAAACACAAATTTTAAACTCAACCAAGCTGTGATAAGTGGAATGGTTACTGTTTATACTGTGGTATGTTTTTTGATTACAGCAGACGATGCTTTCTTTTCCAGTTGTCTTTGAAAATAAAGGAAAACTCTTCAGATGCAATGGTTTTTTTTTTTTTTTTGGTGTAGCATCTTGTCTATCATGTTTTTGTAAATACTGGAGAAGCTTTGACCAATTTGACTTAGAGATGGAATGTAACTTTGCTTACAAAAATTGCTATTAAACTCCTGCTTAAGGTGTTCTAATTTTCTGTGAGCACACTAAAAGCGAAAAATAAATGTGAATAAAATGTATAATTTGGTTGTGTTTCTTTTATGGATACTCTGGTAGCTTGAATGGACTAGCCAGTACTGCCTAAATTTGTATAGCGAATTGATGTGTGCTGTTAGCAGAAAGCTTTGGAAAATACCTTCCTAAATCCTGGGATGTGTAATATTGTGCATCTTTTAGCGGAATATTGAGCCGTACGCAAAGTAATGTTTAGGGTTCTTTGCATTTAAAAGGAAGACTGGAAGGCAGTTTGTGCAGTCAGTGTATTACTCTGTTGTCCAGGCTCCATCTTGGTTTAAGACCAGATGTATCTAGCATGTTAGGTTAATGCATCTTGACTGAATAAAGTAAAGATTTAGTTTGAATTGTTTTTGGGTGGGATACAACAGGTTTTTTTCCTTCCCCCCCCCCCCCCTTTTTTTTTTAATGCCAAGTTGCCTAAAAAATAAGGCCTTGGACAGATGTCCCATTTAAGTCGTAGTATGCCAGCCCAATTTAGGTACTTAGACAACTAGCTTGAGAACTGTAGCTAGCCTGAAGGGAGAAAGAGGGACACTAACACTGCCGTTCTGTTCAAAGTAGTTAAAAGCAATATTATTTTTTCTATTTTTTTCCTTTTTTTTTCCCTCAAGTGCTATTCCCAGCTGCAGGTGAGTTACAAAACAGATTTTGAAATTTGTCTATAAAAATAAATCACTTGGTGCTTGCCTTTAATTGTTAGGCTTTTTGGCTAATTTCCAGCATACTGCTCAGGGCATATTATGCCTTAATAAAACAGTAGGTTCATGTAAGAAAAGCAGTAGTGGTATTTGGAGGGTGGAAATTGATTCAAGAAAGTGTTGCTTCTAAGTTTATAGGAGAAAGTTTAGTGTTACACTTATTTGCTTCCACCTAAATTTTCATCAGAAACTCTTTGGAAGCAATTATGATTCATTTTATGAGAAAATGGCACGTTAGCACCTTGTTCCCTAAAGAACAAAGCCTAAACTGAATGAAGTATAGTAGATTTCCTGCTGAATGCATACTTTTTATTATTATTATTATTTTTTAATTCAGCTGTCTACCATTTTAACTTTTGGCTTGTATGTACTCTAGTTGCCCTGGTATTTCTCTATAGCTTTAGAAATGTATTGAAACTATGCTATAATTGCTGAGGGACAAAAATAAATGGATGTAAAACAAGATCCTCCACACCAGTGTCATTCTTGGAGTACATGTGTTTGAAGTCTAGTGCATAACTGCTTTGCTAAGGGGTTTTTATAACATGGCTGTAAAAACCTGTTCTGAGACGCATGATGTCTTGGCCATAGAGTCAATGTCTCTTTTTAATAAATATATATATATTTAAATCCAAGGATTCTTAAAGAGAAGTCTGATTTTTTTTCTTTTTGTTTTGTCAAACTGTATGTGTACGTATGAAAAAAATAACCAATAGAAAAGTTCCCATTTTTTTACAGTCTGCTCTACTAAAACTTTTATGTTCTTTCCTCACTTAGTTGGCATTGTTTTCTGCAGTGCATCCAGTTCTTGGTGCTTCAGAATCACTTCTACCACCACAGCCAGGCTTCTTGACAAGGACTTTGTAATTCCAAAGCTTGCCTGGACTAAATCTCTTTCAAAAAACCTGATATGCGTAGGGTTTCAAAAATGTGTCCTAAGAAGATCGCTTTTGTGGTCTCTTATTCTGGTCACAGCTGTCCAGTGTGTGCTAGAATGTGATTCAAACAACATCATTTTTTGACCATGTAATTTAAGAAGATGGGAATCAGATTGGGTTTGGGAGAGGGAAACTGGAAGAGTTTTAAGCTGCTTCCACCTCTAAAAGAATTTCATTACTGAATATGTTCTGTGTTTCTGAAGGACTGGATGTTAGCACCCATGTAATTGTACAACATCCTTATTTATGTACAAAGGTAGATGTTAATGACTGGTGAGATGATTAATCTTACCAACACAGAATTTTGCCTTTTTTATTGTATTGGTTATTGTTATGCTTCAATAAAATTGCTAATCATAACAAGCATTGTAATTTCACCAGATTCGCTCAGAATTCAAATGGATGTGACTTTAAAGTGTGTAATTTCAAGCTGGTTTTGCTATCTTGTATTGCGTTTGGGGCTTTTTGTTTAGTTTTGTTTCAAGCACAATGCTATAATTTTAATAATGAAGATATTTGAGGCGTGGGGCAAGGGAGACTGGATCAATATCTTTTTTAGGTAAAACTTAACAACGAAGTCCAGTTTTTCCTGAGCTCTAGTAATTCGCTCCTTTAATATTTGTTTACTTAGGCAGACCCAAGACCTCACTGAAGGTCAAAACTTGCTTGTGCTAAAGTCCTTTCAAATTTTGTGCCCAACTCAGGAATATCTAAAGTGAATTTCAGACTTTCCAAATCACAGGGTCTGACTTCAAGTACTTGAGTTCTGTATCTGCCCCTGACAATTATTAATGTGAAATTGCAGAAACTTTGCTATTAGGCAAGGAAAGGCAGTGAATAAAACAGCAATGACAAACAAACCAAAACAACCACATGCAAGATGGTTGAGGGAAAAAGTGTAGGCTTTGCCTTCTCCTGGAGTGCATCACCCTCCTGCTTGTGTACACACTGCTCCCTAAGAGTCCGATGTCCATATATCAGCTTCTGACATAGCTAAAGACTCCTCTGGGTTGTATATGATACAAATATTGCATGTATGATTGTTTTGCTCCTTCATGGTTTGAGGGAGAATGTTTCCTGTGTTTTAAGAAGATTTTGTTACCTAATATTGTTCAAACTTGAACTTCACTTATAGAAAAGTAGAAAAAAGTCAACAATTTTCATCTGTTTCTGTTTGTTTTTTTTATCTTTCCAGTCTTTTTATGTTGCTTTTTAAAACAAGATCTAGTGTAATACACATTCTAGACTGAGACTGTAATAGCAGTTAACACTTTCTTTGCAAAATTAACCCTGTAAATTCAATAGAACTCTTTGTATAGTGAAAGGGTAGTAAAAGGTCATCATTTATGGTACCTGACTTGCTTCAGTGTTCGTTTGTTAGATTTCAAGAGACATATTTTACATACTGATGTAACTTGGTTGTCAGCAGTCTGCTTCAAAGTTATTAATTTTTTTTTAAACCATGCTCAAGTCATTAGAAATGGAATAAAAAGTATTTTTGTTTCTGAATATGCTGCAAGTAAAAATAGTATATTGTATTGATGATACTGTAGAGAGCAAAGCTTTATTTTCCTCTTTCTAACTGAGAAGACCTCAGCTAACTGATGGTGAGCGGGAACTGCAGCAGCTGCTGCTGAGTCCAGCAAGTCCGACAGGGCAGAGAAATCAGGCTAGGCAGCCTAGTTACTTGAATAGTGGACTTGCTTATGAGGTGGTACTACAGTAAAATGCATGGTTTTTAGATGTCTCTGAATTACCTTTCTTTGGAAGCACCGGCATAGTGGTGTGCTTCTAAGGCCTGTTGCTTGTTTAAGGATCTAGAAGAGTAGAAGTAGGGGAAGAGCAGTGTGTTTCCTGGTGCCTTTGCAGAGACAGAGGGTGAAACTGGGTTATTCCCAAGTTGGGAGTGCAGCATATTGGGAAGACCAGAGGAGTATGAGCAATGAGATCAAAAGGCTTGTGACAGCTCAGCAGATGAATAACCAAAATGTTGCCCAGCAAATAAAATACAGAGTGAGGAACGTGTAGATTTGAACTATATAGTTGGATACTGCAGACACTTTTTATGTAGATGGAAGAGATCTAGCTTTAGAAGATGTTAATTTTGATGTAGAAGGTTATCTGACAGAAGGGATATAAGACTCCAGTTAATATTTTCAGAGTGTTTTGAAATCTTAGGGGGGTGTCGTAGGCATAGACCCAGCACAGTTTTCTTAGGAGAAAACCAAAGAGCAAAGGTGGAGGGTTAAAGTGCCTAGCACAATTCTAATTGCAAAATAGCACATAGAAAAACATTGCTAATGTTGTGATCACCAAGCAGGCAAATGCTCCAGGACTTCAGATTCTTAATTCTTGTGGCTGTGTATGTGATAACTAGGAGAGAGCCAGAAAGGAATTACTGTGACTGGTCTATGCTACCTTCAGAGGTTCTCTCCAGCACCACAACTGATATCACTGGCATCAAAATGTTTGATAGTTGCCCTTAGCAGAGACCACTGTGACTAAAGATTTATTTTTAAGTGCAGCACAAACAGAAGTCATGCAAAGCAGGCCGTGCATTAAGTTTGAGTAAGAGAGCAATGAAATGCCTATGAACATGTTGGTTGGGGAAACTGAGTTGCCCGAGTAGCTGTAATAGATCTAAGAAGTGACATGCTAGCCTCTACTGTTTGAGTTCTCTCTTGGAAATTTGGTATGTGGACCTACCTGAATATTTTAAGTTAATTTAACAGCACAAAGCCACTCTTGTGATTGTGACCTACAGTATGAATTAAACAAAATCCATTGTGGAACTGTTGCTAATAGAATCTGTATTGGAAGAGAATTGTCCTGGACACAGTAAGACCTGCCTAGACAGAGCCTTTAGAAAAACAGAAATGAGGCTCAGAGTGGGGAAACAACATCTAAACAGTTAAAGAACTAGCTGCCTAGGAAAAAATGCCCCCTTTTTTTTTTTAACCTTCTCGAACAAGGCTGTCATAGGCATAAAGTACCACACTTTATCTATCAGAATAATATTACTTAATTACAAGAGACACGGTCTCTCTGGAGGGCAAAACTAAGCCCATTTGGAAAACCACTGAGGAAACAGAATCCAGAATTGATTAAGGTAACATTTTTGAAGAATGAATCATTAGACCAGTTGCAAGCCATACATAGCAGGAGCCTGTTAAAGCAAGTTTACTAGACGCAGTCCCCCTGAGAAAACTGATCAGCAAATATTTTTCATCTCTGTAATCTAACAAAATGAAAAAATCATGGTGTTATACTCAGAATGCATGAAAAAAAAATGTATACACACTCTCCTCTTCTCAAAAGATCTGGGTTTTTTTATATACATATTTAGTTCTTAATAAAAATCCAGGAAGAAAACTTGAAAACTTTCAAATACTTTCAGTATTCAGAAAGTGAGTACTTTCAAAGCTCCTCCAAATCCATTTCCATGGACGCTTTTACATAAGTATATTTGAACTCAGTTATAATGTTTTATTCTGCTGTTTAATACCTAAATTTATGAGAAGATGTTCGCATGGGCAGACAATCTTGTATGCATACTAAATTATGCATGGCATTTTCAGAAGTGCTCATTTTGACCTAATTCTTCTCTCACTGAGATCCATGACAGTGAAGTTAACTAATGCAAAACACTTCTAGAATTCCTCTCTGAATATTTTTAAAGATAAGAGAGAAATATATTTGATTCTTCTAGACATTATCCACCTGCATGCCTTCAGAAATGGAATGCATGTTGATAAACTGCCTCGAATAACCATCATTGCTGTAAACAACTCTTCTGAAGAAAATAGAAAATATGAAGGGGATGCTTGTGTTTGTGTAAATGAAAATGCACACGACTGAACTGACAGGAGCGCTTTCACATGAAGCCCTCGCAAACTGATAAAATGAAATGCCACTGGGAATTTACCCACATTATTACAAAGGTGAGAGCTTACACCAAGGACGTTCATCTGGCCCAACTCCTTCTCTACTACCAAATGAAGTGTACTTAATACTGGACAAATGTGTACATTGAAGAAGCAGAAATGTATTTAAAATTTAACACAGATTTTTTTGACAAAAAAAATGCTATTCTCCATGTAAAAATGTTAGTTTTTACTAATCACTAATAGTCACTGAAATTTGCCCCAAAGTGGTAATAATTCTTGGTGTGTGTGTTGCCTGCAGAGAACATTACTGTGTTACCATTTCAAGATTATGTTATTATGAATTCTGCAGAAAAGGGAAGACAAAAAGAAATGTATTTCCAATGATGTTAGAGTAGGACTATCAACTTTAACAAACTGAAAAGAGAGATTCAAATCTAACTGTTTTGTGTTTAATCCCAATGAAAATCTAATCTAATCTAAAGAGGTTTTAGGGCTTTGATTTGCATCTTGTTGTTGGTGTAGCATAAATGCTATGATAGTCATTAGTTTAATAATCTGCAAATATATAGAAATAGAGAAAAAATAATTCTCGTGAAGTTTGTCTCCCTCCAAATGTTTTATAATAGACAAACCTATGTAACTATAAGGAAGAAGCACTGGAAATCTGCTGCGTGGCTTTATACTTTACAGTCAGAATATGGAAGTGAGAAATTTAGAAGAAATAAGACACTGTTTATCTTTTGTGACAAAATGAAGAACATATGTTACGTAACTCTTCAGGGAAGTTCAAGTGGCAAGGGACATAGAACACAAGACGTTCCCAGTAGCATTTATGTGAAGCAACATATACGTAGGAAATGCTCCGTTTACAAGTCAGACGTGACATTTTAAAATTTCCCATCATCTTACTGAAGGATTCATTTTGCAGGAATCTGCTGTGTGAAAGGCAATCTAATAACAAATAGTAGTAAAGCATCCAGCCCAGGACAAATTCAGAAAGAAGAGGGTGGTAGGGGAACCATTCTGAACCGTAACACAAATGGAAAGGAGAATTTCCCAGGTTATTTGGCTAATGTGTTCATTCCCATAAGAACTATTATTAGGCAATATTTACACTGTGATACTGGCTCAAAGGGCGCTAATTAAATATGAGCTTTGCTTGTGCCAGGCACAGTATAAACATACGACAGGGACAGTCTCTGCTCTGAAAAGGCATCCAAGCTAAATGCAGAAAGGTTAGGTCGTTTCACTTCCTACCATTGTTAAATGCACATTTCTATTTGTCTTGGTCAAGATTTCGGAGGGGGAGGGAATTAATTACCAACTTCCTTTTTTATTTTTTTTTAAGCTCTATGTTACTTGTGAGTTTCTTTTCTCACTTCTTGATGTTTGTCTTCGTAGTTCAGCAGCAATTGCAAAAGAGCATGTATGAGTGTTTAGGATGTCTTCATAGGTGAGTATATGTATATATGTAGTGATGGGCATTTGATGAAATAAGAAGGATTAAATTAGAAGTGGCTTTTGAGTGAAAAAATAAAGTGAAAATGCGCCAAAACGTTAAAATGAAGCTGGAATCAAAAATTTTGATGGCTCTCTAGTGACACTTTGAGGCCGTTTCCATGTATTGAAACTAGAATACATCCCATTCCCTAGAGTGGCTGATTCAGGAATCTCTACAGTGTGAGTAGTTCATGAGTAGTGAGGACAAGGGAAGAGAAGGGAGATAGCTAATTTAGAGAGAATGTTTGAAACTGATACATCATTTCTCCTTTTGTACTGGCTAGTGGTGTTCAATCTTTGTTACAATATGTTCTTTATTAAGTATTGCTATTACCAAATATATACCTTGAAAATGAAGACTGTGGATTTTTATTTCTACTAGCAAGATGGTTTACTCACCAAATCTAATTTATAAAACTGAATATTAATGATGACTTTCCTCTGTCCAAAATATATCTAAAAGCTACAGATATCAGAAGAAAAAAAAAAGATGTTTGCATTCCAACTCATGTACTTTAGAAAACGAAGAGAATGGACCAGCTGGGCAAATGGGTCAGACCTATGATCAGAAACGCTACTGCTCATGGATTGAGAGTCTGATGAACTATGTGTGTACACTGTGCATTAATAGAAGGAAAAGTACATCCATTAGATGGTTAGCTTTTTTCATATTTGTTTTCCACGTGATACTGAATAAAACGGTCTCATAAAATTAATCGTATTCACTATCAGTCATAGTCAACTGCACCAAATTTATCAGAGCTACTTTCTGCACAAATCACAAGATTCAAAACTCCTCCTGTTAGGAGGCATGGGCAGGAATGGCAATGCAGGGATAGCCTGATGACATTTTCGCCATCATGTTGCATAAATCAGCCAAAGTGGTAAAAATGCTTGTGGTTTGGCTATATTTATACTCTCTGTATTGCAAGCAGCATGGAAGAGCTATGGGAGGGGATTTCCCTAAAATTGTTACAGCCAGTGTAACCACTGAGACATCTAGCACAAGTTGCTACCTCGTGTGTTGAGCTTGGAAAACTGTCATCTACAGCAGGCCGGCTGAGGGAAAGAAAAAGCTAGAAGAATATGTACTTCTTTAAGTATTTAAATCATTTCATAAAGCATACTCGGGAAATTAGCTAAACAATTTCTGAGCCATTAGTGAGAGCTTTTGACAACAGAAGGAAAAGGAACGGTGTATAGAACTGGAGGAATACACGTATAGTGCCAATTTAAGGTAGTTTCAATAAAAGAATCGGAAAGAGAAAGGTGGAGGAGTGAGAAAACTGACTGGAGAAGTTTAGGAAGAAAAAAAAGAAAGGAGAAAGGGAAGAATTGGCAAAAGAAATGTCAGTCAGGAGTGTGACGTGGAACCACAACATTATGAAGACTAGAAAAATTACACACAAAGCAGTTGCCTTTTGCATCCTCTGACCAGCTACTTCGCCTAGTAATTAAATGGGAATCACGAGCTGTGATAGATCTTGTCTCTACTAATACTTTCAGTGCTGATCCACACACCGTTCTCATAAACATGGCTGGGGAAAGGAGGACCTAGGAAAACAGAACATAGCCAGGTGAATAAATAAATAATTGAATAAGTGACCACAGGATGGGATGTAATGATCAATGGTATACTGCCATATCAGGAGGACATTTGAAGTAAGGCTCCAGAAGGGCCGTTCCTGGGTCTGGATCTCTGATGAAACTGGAAGTGCACATCAGAAGAAACTCAGGATCATACTCAACTTCAAATGCTGATAAGCGAGAGAAATTATCCAAAATCAGGCACAAGAAATTCCCCAAAGTAGCTCCAAGAAAGAGAAAGTTCAAGAATGAGTTGAAACAGAAAATGGGGACTCCCCAGGCAACAGAAAAAGAGCCTGAGCTCTTTTAATAACTCTTATAACAACTGCTGTAAGTTAGCCATTAGTCTGGTTCTCTTGGAGCAGAGGCAGGGGCTCAGAAGTGCCCTTTTGAGCACCTCATTTTAAGTGAGATGCACTCTGAGAGTAAACTCAGGCATCTGTAAATTCCACAGGAGGGCAACACACAGTCTTTCCAAAGAAAGAATTTGGTTTATTTGGTCTAATTTGGAGACCTAGAAATGGAATTTTCATCCTTCAACAATGTGAGATGTTATAATAAAGAGAAATCGTCTGTTTTTGTAAGAAAAAGGATATAGCTTAAGTTTGAATTATTCTTGTAGTTAGAAATCTTTTCTAAGGTGAAACAGATTGCACAACAGGAAGGCTGTAGAATACCTCCTTTCCTTTGGGGGTTTGAGGTTAGAAAAGATAATCCAACAAGGGCAGTCTGTTTTTACCCTGTGTCAATACAGGTGGTGGACAAAAACGTAGCTCAAGATCCTTTCCTTACTTATACCATTTGCTATTGTTTTTAACTCAGTGTCGTGCTTTTCAAAAGGTCTTGAAAGAACAGGAAAAAAACTTTGTTTTGTGTTTCAGTAAAAGTTAAGTTGGTGTACAGGAAAGGGAGGCTACAATAACAGTTGTCCAGAATTTACCTCATGAGATACACATGTATAAACACCCAACTAAATAAAAGTACACATGCAATAACAGAGCCACATATTATTCTTAATATAGTTATCAGTAAAGCTGCTAGGCAGAGATAGATTTTGGAAGTAAATTACCTGCTTTTAATGTTAATCTTTTCAAATAATAAGATAATATTCCAGTCTTACGTTCACTCTTCAGACCAAGGGATGGAACCTGTCATGTATTTTGAACATACAGCAAAAATCAAACCCTTGTCAAAATCTATAATCTGTATATCAAAAAAGAAACAAGGAAAAGAACACTTAAATATGGTCATTCATATTTCACAGGACAGAATTGGGATTCCACACTAATCTCAATGCACCAGGTCTTCATCATTTGGTATTGGATGACTCAAAGTAAAACTTTGTGGTCACCAAAGGTGATAAGACTAGCTACTAATTTTAATTATCAATATATATACATAACACAGCTACAAATATACCTTTGTGTTATAATTTATAACAGATCCACAGTAACTGTGTTATGTGCCTGCATATCGCTGAATAGTACAAACTATACACAACTGCGATCATGTCTGTAATGTGCTGATCAATAGTGAAGATTAATCAGAAGAGAACATTTTTAGTCAAAGGAAAAAAGAAATCACTATTCTTCATTAAATTTTCCATTTTGTATTGATGTCCACATACAACTTTTCATAGTTTATAATAATATATGCAATATATATATTCCTACAAATGAGGATATTAATGATCTTTTTACTTAACTGCATTGAACTCATTTAAACAGGTGTTAGGTTTCAGGGAACATTATATTAAGACCTACATAACAATTTTAGTCCTTATACTTTATGTGTGCCAAGGAAAAGGCTGTCAGTCTGAGCACTTCAGAGCAAAACATTTCTTTTTTTCTCTCTCTCTCTTTCTTTTTAAAGTATCAAAATTCCTGATTTATCTATGAAAATAACCTGACTAGTTGCATGAACGTGACTTTAAGATTTCTATTATGAGCCTCATTTTCCCTTAAAACAATGAAGTGCAAACAAAGAACAAAGTTAAGACTCAAAAACTGTCAAAACTAAAGTTGTACATGAAAACTTAATTTGATTCCTTTTTTACAAATTCATTTTTTTTGCAGAAACTTTAATAATGTGATCTTAAACATGACAGGGTTTTTGTAGGATACCTGCCTTATTCAGCACACAGGTTTCAGCACTGCTTACCTCTCATATGTCTTTAATAACCCAGTAAACGTTATTTATGCAGTAGATCAGCAAATAATCAGCAATGCAGTGTTTCTCAAAACAGAACAGAATGAGGTCGATGTCTCCTGCATCTTACATCTCTATTATTTAGGTGGTAGATGTGATAGTAATGAAGCAGAGGCCCAGAAAAATAGAATGGTCAGTTATGTGTTTAAAGCTGAGAACTGGAGCCAACGAGAAATGCATTCTGTCATTGCCTTTGCCACAAAATTTACACTATTTGACCAAATAATTAGTCCAATATTTTAGAACAATTTATTTTCCAGATTTTCTGAATATTTCCTGCTATAGTCTAACAAAAACAGAATAGCTAGACTTCAGTATTAAAAGTTTTCTACACAAAAATGGGGAGTGGAGAAGTAGTGGACAATCGGAAATTTTGTTTTTAATAAAAACACACAGCATTGCTGCGCTCTAGTCCCCTGTATACGTAAGGGTGAATAGCAGCACTTCCTGACTCCATACGAGCTAAGGGGCTTTGCCTCAGGCCTAGGAGTCTGACCCTGCAGCAGATACCAGACCTATGAGTGCGATGTCTCGGCTCCCTGCACACAGTCTGGAGGAAGCTAGCTGCCTAGGAAAGACATTATCAGTGGCCTCCTACAAGCTGCCCAGTTTAGCCAGTAGGAAGTATGGAGACTGGGGAGAGGAGGCATGCAGGAGACTCTCTGCATATGTTTTTACCTACTGAATTTTAGAGTAAGTGAGAGAGTGCCCGCAGAAGCTGCTGGAGCTCACAGTTCTGGCATTGAAGGTTTGAATCCCCATTGCTGCAGAGAAATCCTCACCCATAACCTGCCTCTTCTCGTAGAAGGGAAGGAGTAGGACGGGGAGCAGTTATATCTCTCTTGCTGAAGACATTCCAAACAATTAGATACTTAACAGCCCAGAGAATTAAGGTCTTAAGTCTTGCCTTTTGCTTTTTTTTCTTTTTTTCTTTTTTTTTTTTTCCTATGTTTGAGCTTAAAAGCTTAGTCCTTCTTTAAACATGTGTTCTTGTTAGAGCAGGTTATTAGTTTCATTAGGATGTAACGAGGGCACCAACCGCTGTAGCAACCTCAGCATTCATATTCCTTCTACCTTTTTTTTTTTGTGGAACATTTCACTGTTTTAGATTAAAAAAAAAAAAAAAAAAAAGATAAAAAACCAGTCTCTGAGTTTTCATGCATGTAAAATTATGCTGCACAATTTAACTGAAGTCTTCAAGTCTGATGCTTAAAGTGGTGTGAACTTGGGGAGAGAGCTGACAGTGCATGCTACAGTTTTTCATCCCTCATATATTGAAGCAATGGTATTCACTCTGGCTTTCTTAAGTCGATTGGCCTTAACAGCTGGAGCTCTTGACAAATGTATCCATAACTGAGATGTCATCAAAGATATTATTAGTAAATGTGTCCCTGGCAAGATCATTTTAAACAAGGGTTTAAAGCTAAATTAAGAGAAGAGGAGAGGGGAAAATGAAAGAAGTCTACATAGTATGCACAAAAATGACAAGTTGATTTAAAACTGCTTAACCAATTTTCTTCAACTTGAGAATGTTTTCATGAAGAGGCTGTAGCATAAGCCAACACAAAGATTCCTGGCTTGCCATATTTGACTTAAACAGACACAGAAGATTTCAATAAGAACATATGGAAGATATATATATATATATATATATTTCACATTCATTCAGTTGAAGCTATTTTGCTCAAACATTTCTGACATAACCCAAGAGTGAAACCAAATATGGAAATCCTCAGTACCAGAAGAATGTAAGAAATTAATGATAGGTGCTAACTTGAAGCTAAAATGAAAGTTATTACTGAGCTGTACTTACAACAGTCATTAGAACACATTTTTAAAAGTTCTGCGGCCATCTCGGATGTTCAGAAAAACCTCCAACTTTGTTCAAAGAAATAAACCCTCCAAATATTCTCTGGTCACTCGTTAAGATTTTCAAGGGCAGTCTCTCTGAGCTGTGTGCTAGAATTTAAGATACTTCCCCAGGCATTTAAAGAAATATCACTCTTGTATACAAGTAATATCTTGCGAAAGGTGAGCATTGACAAGAGCACAAGTGAACTTCTGCTGAAAACCAATACCAAGCACAGTTGCAAACATTTTGATGGACAATGGTAATTCTAAATTGTATCTAGAAAAATAAGTATTGGTAAAGGCATTTTTTTCTCTCCTGTCATGGACTACTACGCTCTCTTCATCACTTGCATCCAATAAAGGCCTTATTTTAGATTTACTCTACATACTGTACCACTAGGTTGGTGAATTAACCAAATGAGTGATGTAGTCACTCAGCACAAACAAGCTAACTTTTTGGAGTCCCAACATGTTGAGGCAGGGGTGAACCAGGAAGCAAACGTGTGGGGCTTTCTACCCCTTCGAGCACCCCAGCATAGCTTGAGTGGTATAAGCATGAGGGCAGTGCTTTGGACAGCATCCACATGAACTACTGCTCCTTGAATCTGTGGAAATGAGGGTAAGCAGCTGGTTCCAGCACAGCTGGATGTGGTGGTGCCCAAAATCCTATATTTTCTATAGAAACATCTATGATGTCCGGAAGCAGCGAGGTTCCAGCTGCCCTGGACAGAATTTCTTTTGGCTGCAGCCTTGGCTACAAGCTGCAGCTTCAGCATCGTCCAGCTGCAAACCAGCTCATACAAACTCGGGTCGTGGCCGTGCCTGGATTCTGCACAGAAATGCCTCCTCAGGGATGCGGAGCATTGCCAGCAGTGTAATGTAGCCCGGCTCCTGGCGCTTGGGGAGCAGAGCTGGCTGGCGTGGAGCCACCTCTTTCACAGGAACCCAGTGGGGTACCAAGGGTTCCCTGTACAGAAACATAATTCTCTTCAGATTAGTTGTAATTTGATCTATAACTGTCCCTACTTACTGAGATGCATAAAATACTGAGTATAGGAATGTCCCATGTTAAGGAACACCCATTGTTTAATAGTATTAAAGAATGGAATGAGTCGTGATATTTACACAGAGAGTATTTCACTAAACCCCTAGCATAAAAATATTTTTTGTTCAGACCTCAACTGCTAATTGATTTTTTCTTATTGTGCTTTATTCAGGCATTGCAATAATAGTCTGAGATAAACAGCAAGACTTAAGTTTTGCCCTCGGACAGAGACTGAATTCTGCATGCTAGTTTCATGGAAACCATTTAATTATTTACTTCAGTGCCAGTATTTAGAGGCCCTGCGTGCAACAGGAGCAAAAACATATTCTGATGAACTGCACTATGGTGTGGTAAACGGTGACTTAAATATGTCCAATGATATACAACTAATGGCCAGACTGATTGCTTTTCATTATTTTGTTCAGCTAAGCAAAAACACTTCAAAGTTCCAGGGGCCTCCATCAATGTCCAGAAAAGTTGATTTATCAGTAGCAGATTGCCAAAGATGTTCTGCACTCCTTTCAGACAGATAATCATTCCTACAGATAAACAGGAGCTATAGTTCAGTTCAGTAGGAACTACTATCTGAAAGAAATGCACCATCTGTGCAATGAAAAACACAGCTTTCTATACTTTTTTTTTCTCTCATTTACTCTTTCAGGTATTCCCTGTAAACAATTTGAAATCTTATGAAAAAATATCAGATTATAAATGATCCAGAAAACTTCATTTGGGCTTCTAATTTCCACCAAACTGACTGTAAAAAATATTTCATATGGAAGTGAAATAAATACATCATCCTTTTGTACAAATTCACAGTCGTCATCAGAAATTGATTTTAGTTCTTTTGACAGAAAACATTCATTTCATCTCTAAAATATAGATTCTTCTGTTTAAAAACTCAGTGAACCATCTTTTGTGGTCAGTTACAATTATTCAAGCCAACAGATAAATATAAGTCTGTAAGAGCAGACTTTGCCCCAGCGTTGCATATCAGCTGAATATATAACCTTGAGTTGTTTCCATTTCCATTTTCAAGAATCATCAAGTACCATTAGTTTGAAAAGTAAAGAACTTCTGACACATTTCAAGTAGGCAATCCATTAAATGAAATTCTCAAAATCACAGGTCATGAAGTTTAATTGTCCACTGCAAGAATTGGGCAAATCAAGCTCTTAAAAATAATAAATAAATAAAAAACAACAGTTGTTGAGCTTGAAGAAAATATATTATTCACTTTTTTTTTATTTCAGAGTAGTAATAAAATATATGTGTAGTGATTTTAAACAAATACCTCTCACCATTTTTTTGAGTCATTTTCTCAGTATTATAAAATGATTTAAGTGATGTTCATCTGAACTATTATTATGTTTTTCTGGATTATAAAATCTGTAATAATTATCCCCTCAAGAAAAGCAATTTATTTTATTATGATGTTTTAAAGTATTTTATAATGATTTTATAAACACACAGCATGCACAGCAAAACAAAGTGAACCTATATGGTGTTTTGAAGCCTGTGAGATACAGTCAGCAAACTCTCCCCTCAGTGTAACATTAGTCTCACTCTCTCCGTTGGGTTTACCCAGTGGAAGAGCTCTATTCACAAGTTCACAGTGCAGCTTCGGATTACCACAAAGCTGCCAAGGGAGAGTGGCAAGACTTTTGCAGTGGTAAGTGTCTGAGGGTTCTCAGGTGCTACAGTGGTTCAGCGGCAGCCACAGGCTGTGGGGAAATGCTCTGTCACACACCAAGAGCAGGGCCGTGCGCCCAGAGCGTGCTGCCACCCATCCTTCTGGGCCTTTGGGGTAGAGTGCTTCTGGGCACTCCTCCAGGAGGGAGGGGATCAGCGCTGGGCTGATAATTTCATCCTGTAGAGGCCCTGAATGGCCCCGCTTTGAAAGTGAGCTCCAGCCCTGTAGCATAACTCACTTGTTTCTAGCGCATTATCTCATATGTAGGAGAGGAACCATTGTCCTCTTAAAGCTGACTGTGCCTCGCTTTCAAAGCTCTTTGGAGCTTGACAGTGTCAGTAGCGTCTTATCAGGACGTCTGACATGAGAGGTGTACTCTCAGCCAGCCAGGCTGCATGCTGTGCTTCAGTGTCTCATCACCACAGGCAGTTTGCACGCAGTAGTGCGCACCAGGCACGTGCCTGTGTCCCACGCTACGGAGTTTCAAACAAACATGTCTAGCTGACCCATACTCCATGCCTCAACGTCTCTTTGAAAGACCCTTCATTTATGAGTTTTTGTTTGTTTGATTGTTTGTTTGTTTGTTTACTTCATAGACCAATTCTGCTTCCCCATCTCTTATTCTGTCCTTTGACCCCTACCAGGTTTGTGCTCCTGTAAGCATTATTTATAGAGGGTAGTTTATCACTGAGTTCTATGGACAGGGCTTGAAAGAGTCATGTCTTCATCATGCATGGGATAAAGCAGAGGGATAGACCTAAAGGCCTTTCCAAAAATCAGTTAGTCCAGAGAAGACACACTGTGAAGTGCAAAAATATTCTATTGTTGTCAAGTGCAAACAAATTTTATTGGCCTCACACAGAGAGGCTGCTGGCAAGAAGTAAGCTCTGAAAGCCAGTCCATACTTGATAGCCTTCCAGGGACTCTCTACCCCACTGAGAGACTAAAAGAAGAGAAAAATGTTCATACAAGCCAGACTTTCTAACTACGCTCAGTCTACATTGCAATGTTCATAACCAGAAAATATTTTCAGATAGGCCACCCTTGTTTTGGGGGTCATTTGGATACCCTCAGACTTCTTTCAGATTAAATGCATGTGGACTTCCTTCTCAAACTCTGGCATGATTTGAGAAAAGCGAATATAAATACAGGTCCCAGTCTGCCCCATAAAAACACCTGAAGAATAGAAGAGCTCCCATCCAAGGACCATAAGTCCTCAGAGACACAGTAAGCAAAAGCAAGTGTCAATAGCATTTTCCACTCTTCAGTTCTGAGGCACAAACCCAAACAATAGGCTGTCTGTCCATGCACTCATTAAAGAGCATCTGTTATTACAGTCTGTAAAAACATAGACACGGCACCCTGCCCCTAGAGATGGAAGAAGCCAAAAATTAAAAAGCCCACAAAGAGAACTTTGCATCCCGCAGTGGTCCTGTGAAGAACCTCTTTTGACTGCATGCCTATGAGCTCCTTTGTTTTCTACAACTGCAGGTTCAGCTGCCTTTGGCCTGGGCTACAAGTTATCAACACTGAGGAAGCTGCAAGCACCTGCAAAGTTAAGGTGCCTCTGCAGCCATCATCAGATATCTGAGAACATGTTGAGTGGTCATAGTGGGAAGGCCACTTCTTGTCCAGCAGAACTATAGCTCTCCACCCTCAAAATATCCTAGTTATCAACACTCTTTTCTCCTTGTCATCACGACATACTCATTTCTGCTGAACAAGGCAGTACTCTTCTCATTGATCCTATCCCTCTGAGTGGCCTGGAGAGAGTATTTATAGGCCCTTATATCATCTACAAGACCTTGGACTTTCTGCAGGCAACAAGTTTCATTTTCTGATGGAAAGGCAGCTGGACAAGGCAAGATCTGTGTAGTCTCCCTACAGACTCAAACCCATAAATGCTTTGGTCCTGTTGTTGGGAAGAGCTCCCTAAGATCTCCACGTGAAGGACTGTCCTGTAGGCACATACCCTTGTATGCATACCCTTGTATACCCTTGTGCAGGCTGTAAAGGCAGGCTGGCTGACATCCCAAAAGCCCATCCTGCAGCCCTGGGCACAGTTGCAGAGAGGATGTTTTAGACCAGCTCTTGGAGAGACCCCCTGCCAGGTCCAGCAGGAAGTAAAGTGGCATCCAGGAGCAGTCTTAAGGAAGGGCAGAGGCTCCTAGCAGGTCAGCACAAATTACTGGTGGTCACTTCACTGTTTCAGGGTTAGCATGTCCTTTCCAGGAGGCCTAGCACAATGACTGCTAGCGGAGACCTCTGTGGCAACAAGAGGCTCCAAGGGCAAAGCAGTGGAGTGATGTCAAGGTAGCTCAGAGGGCAGTGCAAGGACTATCTAAGAGAGGGCAGCAAGGAAATTTGGCCTTGAGGGGTGGCGAAAAGACAGTTTGTCAGTCTCTCCATACTGTGTGTCCTAGAAAGGAAAAAGAAATGAATCCCCTCTTTAGCTGCTGCAATTATTCAGCTCAGAGCAGTCAAACTGTCTACCTTCATAGAGGGGTATGACAGCTCCCTAAACCAGAAAGCTGCATGACATTACTTTGAAGAACAGACTCATAATTCATGAGCAGCAGAATCTAAAGGGAGCTATAAAGGTTTTTTTCTCAAAAAAGCTCAAAAAGAGAAAAAAAAAAAGAAAAAAAAGGAACAGCTACAGACTCGATTATACATGGAGTCTTTCGACTTGCTGTTTTTAGTATTTTCACATGATAAAACGCGTCAGCTGAGCCAGAAAAAAGATGACATGGGCCAGATGTTAGGATGCAAGATAGAAGATTTTGGTCTTTGCCCGGTATCAAGCTGTCTTGGCCATCAGCAGCCCTGTCCTCTGGTCAGGGCGGCTTCCTCTTGTGCCTTCCCACCGCACCCTCATGCAGGGAGCATGGCACAGATGGACAGGAGCTGCTGCCAGCTACTTCAAAGGCTTTTAACAGCAGCCAGACTCATCCAGAACTTGACCCTGCAATCAAGAGAGCCCCAAAGCATCCATTTTACCTTTCTTCCTAAACTGCTCCATTTTATACAAGTCACATTAAAGTGGATCTTTTCCAATTCAGCCTACAGGAAAAAAAAAAATCTGATGATTTTCAATGAGGGAAGACTCCAACAGTTGTCAACACTCAATTTTTTCCCATAAAAATAATGAGATTGCATTTTTTTCTCCAAAATAGTGTAAAAAAACTCATCAAGCCATCACAAAATCCTTTCTGATTGTTGTCCTTGTAAGGGCAAGTAGCTTTTAAAGATGGGAGTGAAATTTTAACAGTTGGAAACATTTTATTTCAAACTAGTATCTTCTTAGAGTACATCCACAGCTTGAGTAACACACAGATTCCTTTCCTTCTTTCTAAAGCCTTTCCTTTTAATGTTTAGTCTCCCTGCTATAGTAACAATATTTAACTGGTTTTAAGATAGACCTTTTCTTAATGACCATGTAGAAAGTCTATAACCTCTATTTCCCTAAGGGGAAAAAACACACTCTTCAGGAGCCTTTTCCTGTCTCAGTACATGCATCATGTGCAACCTCCTCGCTTCTCTTTGACTCCCTTCAAAATTCTGTGCCATCAGGCTTCTGTTTGGTCTCTGAATACTTATTTGTTAGTGTTCTTTCCTTCTTCTTTGCCCCAGAACCAGCAAGGATTTGCATGGGGAGAATGGAAGGAGAGTCCTCCTAACAGCTTGATTCCCTCCTTCCCTTTCTTTGAAGTACCTAAAATCACAAACTATGAGAATAGTTTGGCTCCTACACTGGCTGACAACAGACTCCATACTAGAGTTTGCATCAGCCTTACTGGTAAGAGGTGAAATCGAGGCTGCTTTCTTGGTTTCAGTATAACAAATTTGAATCAGAGAGAAAAAAGTGGGGTGCGGATAGAGAAGCTGTGGTAAGCCACTTCACGCCTGTCAGGTTTGGAGGTGTCAAGTTAGAGCACTTTGGAGTTGCGGTGCTGCAGGGCATGCTTTGGCTTAGGTTGAGGACCGTGCATGTGCTTCACTGCCGATGTGTTCCATTATCATCCCAGGTAGCAAGTGGGAAACCAAGTCAAATTTCTGCATACCAAACCGAAGCTGTTTTGTGTAGCACAATAACAGGAAGTTCAATCCCAGTCCCAGTTTATAAGCATTATTTTCTACATTAACATACAATTTTGCCTAACCTGAGGCCTCCTCCAAGCAACTCACTATTACCAAACTGTTTCTGTTCACCACACCTGTTCTAAGTAACCATTTGGCCAGAGCTGGGTAACATAATTAAACCTTTCAGTAATTCTTTTCTTTTGGTGAGAAGATCCTATCTTTGTACTCAAAAATGCAGTAAAACAGCATCTAAGCTGGAGAGGAGAGGAGAGGAGAGGAGAGGAGAGGAGAGGAGAGGAGAGGAGAGGAGAGGAGAGGAGAGGAGAGGAGAGGAGAGGAGAGGAGAGGAGAGGAGAGGAGAGGAGAGGAGAGGAGAGGAGAGGAGAGGAGAGGAGGGGAGGAGAAGAGGCTATATTCTTCTGGCAACTGCTCAAGGTCTACATGAGATGTAAGAAACCTGTGAAAAAAACTCCTGCATAAGAGTATCAGTGTTCATCTGCAGTATGAAAACTCATAGGTGTGCAGCACAGTTTGTATAAAGTGTCTGCAATCCATAGGAAGGCCTTCTTATGTGAAGGTGTGTACAAGTTGCACCTTAAGGGTCAGGTGTGGTACTCTAAAACTTATGTGATTAAAGAAGGAAACACAGATTTAAATCTCCTAAAGCAATTTTATAGGCCTAAGGAGAGCCAGAAGATCACTTCTGTAGGATCTGGTGCTGTGTGCAGGTGGGAAATTGATCCCCCATTGCCAGCTCCATCTCAGGAAGCTGGAAGAAGCCTCCTTTCCTCATGAGGATGAGTTCACTGGGCTGATTTCCAGCTTGTCTCCTTGTGAGCATAATCATCTGGGAATGATGATTTGAGGTAGTTCTTGTGTATTCCTATGCTAGTGCTAGATCTTCTAGCATAAACCTCAGGAAAGAAGGCAGCTCTCTTCTGTGTTAACAGGGAAGGGAATGATGTTCTAATTAGTTTCTGTTGCTTAACTAACACTTGCAAACAGAACAAATCCTTCCTGTGTAGATACCTTGCTTTCAGGTATAGCTCATATAGCTCTGTACAATCCAAAATGGCTCTTCCACCTTCCCCTTGTGTCACTGAGTCCGGGCTCAGACTTTGTCTTTCAAAATAGTTTGTATGCTTGGGTGTCCCTCAGGAAGTACTATTGGAGTGCCTAAGTATCCTTGATTTCAGTCACTTGGTCTTGCCTCTTAGGCTAATCCTACACGGGATTAAAGGTTATTTATGTTATTCAGTGGCAAGAGGCAAATACAAACTTAAGCTTGACAAAGACGCCTGTGTGTTCAATGTTGCCTGCTCATAAGACCCTCTCTTTCCACCAATAACAGTTTCATTTCTACATGCTCTTCTGTTGGATATTTGTTTTTGCTGAAATAGATCTTTTCAAATCTGGGAGCTAAAGGGCTGAATTTGCTGATATTCAGCGTAAGCCCTGAAGATGCTCCAGACTGAAATTATTCCTCCACTGTGTCTGCTTTGCCAAGCCACTGCATTCCACGACTGGGAGCCAAGAGAGCTCCGAGCCTGTGTCTCAGACAAGATTACTAAATTCTCACTGGGAGCATAATATTGTTTGGTATCTATCCATCAAGGAGAACCTGAGCCCTAAGAGCGTGAGAGAGACTGAAAGATTCCCCTCATGCTTAACTTTAAATGTGTTTTCTAGTTACTATTTCACTCGCATAACTATTTATTGTATTGGAATTGAATAGATGCAGCCCAGATCAAATTTTTTGCTTATTCTATTCACGGAGCTAAGGGAGACAGAGCTTGTGGTCCCAGAGGGTTGAGAGTGGAGGGTCATGGAAACAAAAGAGTAAAAACTGGACCATAAAATAGCCCAAAGAATTTATTGATTTTTTCTTGAGTCATTTAAGGACAGAAGATCAAATAAAGAATAAGGGTCTGAGACCTAACTGAAGAAGGAAGGATAATTAGTCCATCTGGAAAATTGAACCCATTATTCTAGGAACTATCTTTGTTGGAAAAATATGTAATATAAGACTTATAGAATTTTGATGAAAATGTTTTCAGAAATTGCTATGATAAATTCCATCTCTGTATAACTATGGATGAAGTTTTCTCAATTTAGACTAATTTTTCTCTACTGCAGCTTTAACTTTGTTATTTCTGTTTTATCATTAACTAATGAAAAGAATTTGCTTCTGCCCTCTTCTTTCAGCAGTTTCTTTAAAAAAAAATCTCTTTTACCTCTAGTCACCCCCCATCAAAATAAACCTTAATTAAAAAGCAATTAAGGTTACTCAAGCAATATAAACCATACCAATCATTAAAAGGAAAGATTTTTCTAGTTCACTCCTTCCCCATTGTTTATAGCTTTTGTTCTCTGTAGCACCTCATCTGCATCCACTTCTCAGACCTTGCAGGCTTTTTCTTCCAACTTCTTCAAATTTGCATAATGACTCTGAGAAAATGATACTTTTAAATTAGTTGTAATGTTGGTAAAATTCTGAATATGTGAACCATATCCCAAAGAGAATTTTGCTGGATGTCTATCATTTCAGCCTGCTGAACTAACAGATAGTAGTACACCACAGAACTGAAATTGCTGATGGACCTGAGTAGTTCTGCTGGCTTGTGCTGGCGATATTCAGTGAAAATAACCTGAATTAACAGTCAGTCTTTGTCAGTCTGTAGCACTTAATGCCATTTTATGGTGAATGAGAAACACTCCTGCTTTGGAGGCGGTCAAAGAGTTCCTTTTGCAAGAAAAAAATACTATATGGGTATATTTTAAAATTTTTGTATTTTTAGCTGTTTGGAAAATTCAGCTGTGGAAAATGAAAATCCACTGAAAAAGGGAAGGTAAGAGAAGGGTTTTATAAAGAATTTCAGAATGAACATATTGTATTTTATTTTTTAATAAATTCGATATATTAAAAAGATTTATTCTTTTTGTGAATGCTTGATGCTTGTGCCAAAAATTTGAATTCACAAAACAATATGTTACCTGGGTAATCTTTTTTTTTTCTTTTTGGTGGTGAAATTCCTTGGGGAGCCTATGCTTCTGTTGTTGCTTGATCTCAGCTTAACACCAAGGTAGCTAAGGCACACTTCAGCGGAATAAGTGAGAAGGTCGTCCTATCCCTTACTGCAAAAGGTAAAGCTTTTGCCCAACTCCTTTGGATTTGCAGCTCTGCTTCCCAATCTGCAGACCAGCTTCTGTGGATTCGACTCTTAGGGATCCCAGAGAATGTATTGAGACATCTTCCACCCTAAGCCCATGTGTCTGATGTGTTCTCTGGGTGATGGTAATGCTGAGCTTTCAGAGGCCCCTCGCTGACAAGAAACAGCAGGCGTAGGGCAAAACTGCAACTTAGGCCACCTGAAAATGACTCAGACGATTTCATGTGTGAGGTTTCACCTTCTCCAGGGGAAGAAGGGACCTAGAAGTTAGGCCCCACAATGATATTCCTAAATCATCCGTACCAGTTTATTACTTTTTTTTTTTTTTTCCCTCCACGTGACTATTAAATGGCCATGGAATGATCAGATTTAAAGTTACACAAAAAAAGAAAAAGCTCGTCTCAATAAGAGAAACAATCCTGAGCTACTAGTTACTGCAGAACATAGAAAACCAACATGCTGTATTATAGCTGAAGAGTACACACAAGACCATATGAGAAGTTAGTAGAAGTTAGTTAATCAGCAGAGAAGCAAAAATAGGTGTTTCTGGCAATACTCTGTTCAGCACTGTTACTGCTCGCTAAGGGAAAAACCTCAATAATTATCCTTTATCTGAACCCTGTCATTCAGAGAAGAAGGATAATTTTCAAGGCAGGGTGAAATAACAATCTCTACAAGCTGTTTTCAAATCCCTCTTGTCTCTGGGGGCGCTCAGGTAATGCACAATAATGGGCACTCTTCCATGCAGAAACTTTGGTAGCAGGTTACTAATGAAGGAAGGGAAACCAACCCAGGCTTTGAGAAGAATTACAAGAGAAAAAGGAGGCTGACTGAGGCACTTCCACTCTTTAAACATACATTCTCTTGGAACACCATTTTTATGAGCAGTATATTGCCTTGTAAGTAATATATTTACCTAAATGCAGATATTCACATATTTTTGTCAAAATTATAATCAAACAGTATTCCTTCCAGTATTCCTATACCAGTACCTTCCAGTACCTTCCAAACAGTATTCCTTTTTCAGTTCTTTGTTGTATACTTTTTTTTTCCTGTTACCTATTGTATACTTTGTTAGCTGAATCTTCCTTTCCTATTCTGAAATGCTAAAATTGTTAAACATGAGGTAAAATTGCATTAGTATTAGCTTGTATATCTAATAAAGTGCAAATATGTTATAAAGGATGTCTCAGTCACTTGGATAATCAGAAGTTTATATAAGCAAAATTCTTTTCACTATAACTATCTAAACATTAATTTAGGAAAGCTGGAACCAAATAAGTGGAGTTAACCTGTATTTGCCCTACTCTTTACACACACATATATTTACAGAAAGTTTCTGTCTCTTCTGGTTGTGAAGATAACCTTTCAAGTATAAACTGGGGGAATGCTGGCTTGAGTCTGGAGCCAAACACATGGAAACAATAACACTAGACATAAGCTGCCTTCATTCATCTCAGTGGGATGCTAGCAATGAAGCCTGCTTTTGACAATGTAAAAACCAGACTTGTTAACTATTTCACTGCAAAGTGTTGGTAATAGAAAAATCTAGCGCAGCGAGTGTATCCATCACAGCCTGATAGTCTTTTCGTTTGAAAGGATATGACACATAATGACTTTGTTTTTCAACCCATCTTCACTTTTGCCTTGAACAAATAATACTTTATCTGTCTGCTTTAATGTCTGATATTCTGTGTGCCAAATCTGCTCCATATGAAATGCAGAATGAAAACCTTTCCTGTACAGGTTTTCTTCTTCAAGGATTTCTCCAAGGATAATTGTGTTTGAGCTTAATTAGCTTGGTGATATGGGATAGATACATTTGCCCAAATGTCTGTTTGTCCTCTGCATTTTTCCAGAAAGCAGCATGTTGCATATGCCGTAAGGGGACGAGCAAGGGTTCAGTCACAGAAGATTTCTCTGATTCCTGGTAGGATTCAGTAACTGCATCTGTAGGTCTGAAAGCCAATCTGCCTTCAACCTCCACCGACTTGGTTCTCTGGCTGCAGCAGAGACAAGCGAGGTATGACAAACTTTGTGGCCACGCAGGGTGATTGTATGTCAGAAAAAAAAAAATAGGGCAATATCCTCTTTATTCAAAAGCTGTTTTCTGCTTACAAGAAAGAGCAAGACATTTGTCCCGTCTTTGGGGTACCTGTGGATGTGTTTGCACTCTCCTTCAAACAGTAGAAAGTGACCTGGATGGAGCCAGGACTCACAGTTCTCCTTATCGCCTCTCTCCAGTGTGTATTTAGATTCACAGGAAACCTGTATTTACTAGTCCCATCCTTTTATGTTATTTACTTTCTGTTATTATCACCTTCCTTTTTCCTGTGTCCCTCGCAAAGGAAACCAAGTGAAAAAGAAACATGTGATAACCTCAGAGGATTGCAAGAACTTGGAGCACTTAAAGCTATAGCTGCTTAAAAAAACAAACAAACAAATAAATAAATAAATATTTACTTCATTCTTGGCCGTTGTTTCTGCTTGGATAAAATGTCCCAATCAACTCGGTTCTGCTGGCAAAACTGATCAGGCTTGTAATGAAAAGCGGAGCAGCTGTGTGGGCTCTCCCTGTGCAGTCTGACTTGCAACGAACCCCCTGGAGCTGAACAAGTTGTAACGATAGTGAGAAAAACTTGGAATTATTTAGTCTTATCAGAGACATCTGTTACGTTAGGTCCTGCTCTCCAAAGCTGCAAGTTCTTGCTTTAGAAAGTCTTTCTTCAGGAAAACTCTATTTTCTTTTCATCATACCATTAAACACAATTCTGTGTGATTATGCTGTAAAGTCTCAGCATTCTTTCTCCAGCTGCAAGCTGCTGTATTTCAAAAAAAAAATGTTTAAGTCTACAGAAAGTATTTCTAAATGAAACCTACTTTCTCAGAAATATCACTTATCTAGTTGTTTCTTCAAGCATGAAAAGTAATGGTGATCCCATTTTTTTTCATTCAGATTTTGTATTTTTATTAAAGTTTGTTGCTGCACTGTTCAGGGTGGTGGCTGGAGTTCTTAGGTTTGAACAGGAGATTTAGATGATTTCCTGCTTTTCTCTACTTTTGGCTTTAAGTCTTTACACGCTGCCCTCTGAAGATACACCCCCGGAGCCCAGTCTAGCATAGTACTTTGTACAAGGTAGTGCATAAATAACTGATTGGATGATGGGATAAGGTCGGGGTTATGAACAGGCCGTGATGCCTTCCCACATCCAGGCTACTTCCGCTCCTACTCATCCTACAAACAGCTCCAAGCTCTTAACAAAGTGACAGCTTTGCAGTAGCTCATGTGAAATATGTGGGACGTGCTCAGTCTAACTCCCAGGGGAAATATGTCTATGCAAGAAACACATGCTCGCTTTCACTCCCTCTCTCAACACAGATGGGCAGTCCGGGATGCAGACTCCCTACTGCAAGCTCTTATTTCCAGCTGTGTGCTCTGTGCTGGGATGAGGTGAGTGGGCGATCCTCCTCTTGGGCTGCCTATGGGTTGGCCATGCACCTACAAGCACATGGAGGGGAGTGAAAGCCTTAGGAAGCAGACTGAAGCAGCTCAGAACAGCTGATGTTGATGCCAATTGCTTCAAAGCAGAATTCAGGTATGGCACAATATGGGTGAATGTCTGTTGTTTCTTTTAAATACACACCTGGCGCTCTAGTTGAAGAATATCCTTTTAGAGGCACTAAACCCAAACTGTTCTTTCAAATGCGAGCACCTGCACAACGATTAGCTGTCTTGTTAACAAACAACCCTAACAGCCTCACACTATGCATAAATATAAAACGGCAGTGTCATACTATTTGCAAGAAAGACTGTATTCTCTAGTTCCAGCTTCACTATTACGATTACTGTTAATGGATAAAATGCCAATTCTGACAATTTACAGTTCAGAAAGTTCACACCTGTCAAACTGTCGATCAGTAAGTGATTTTCCTGTCAATCTAGAGCTGCTGAAAAGAGCCTGACAGACAGGCTAATAATGAGCCACTGCAGATCTTTCTTTTTTCTTTTTTTTTCTCTGTTTTGCATTTTTTTCACTCAGTTCTGTTACAGGATTTATAAGAAGTAAAACTATGATCTTGTCCATCTAAAAAGCTTTCTTACAGGAATGCAATGTCAGCTGAAAAAAGACATTTTACTGTGCTGGGAGGAGGGTGCACACATACGTACATACGTATATGCATAGATGGATGACTAAAATCTCATCCATAACACATCTCTTTTTAATTGCTGTGGTGGGAATAGTAAGTACCTGCAATTTTCCTCTAGACCATTAAATATGATAAATGTAACAGTATATGTAACAGGCATTTTCATTAAGTATCTCCACCTTTGCCTGCAAATGTGGTTTGTCTTTGTATAAGTGGGTGTGAAATACTTATTACCTTTTCTTGTTGTGGAAAGAATTAAAAGATCTATGAATTTCAGAGCTGGTTTGTTCAAGAAGATAAATATCATCAGAAGGAAAAATATCCTGCCTTCGAGGTATGTTATTATGTTTGACTAAATTAATTTCTTCTACCTTTGTCCATTTCAACTATTTGGAATTTCATCCTCTCTTCCAACACTGATGTTAATTCTTTTACCCTGAAATGCAAGTTCCTGTTGTTGAATGCACAGTTATTAATGGACCATAGCCACTATTTTTTTTCCCACAAATTGATGTATAGGCAGTATTTATTCTAATAGTTGTAGAATTTCATTAGCTGAACTTCTTTGGAAAGTGATGCATCCGCAGGAGCCACCACAATGACTGTGTTCCTGTAGACAACCTTCTTTACGGCGTATCCATGCATTGCTGCCACCAGCCTGGTGTACTCAATTAGTGTGCTCGAATGAGAAGCAGCCTGATGTCACGAAAGGTGCACGATGGTTCCCAAGGACCATCAGGAGTACTCATGGTGATGTGCCCTGAACAGTATTCCCAGGCTTTGTGCAAGAGCAGAACAGCGTGCTCTGATGCAGGATATGGTTATAGGGAACCACGCTCCGAGCAAATGCTTCTCTGATGGCACTGGTGGTGCTTAGGTGGCCTCACAAGAATGTCCATGAGCTCACAAGGCAACAGCAATGATATTTTGCTTTTCTCCTGGACATGAAACACTACAGAAGACATCTTAGATGCAGAAGAACACGTGTTATAAAGGGTGGGTGAATTGCTTTTAGCCTACTTATGATTATTTTCTCCATGCAGGGGGGTTGGACTAGATGACCTCTAGAGGTCCCTTCCAGCCTTAAGGATTCTATGATTCTATGATTCTATCATAATGCCCTGCTAAACTGAAGAAGCTACTTCAGGTTAAATCACACTTAAACGTGGTTGCAGAAGTAAAAGGCACTGCTGTGTACTTAAAAAAAATACAATCAAAAAAAAAAAAAAGAAAGAAAGAAAGAGAAAAGTTATCTCAGCCATAAGGTTATGGTTATGGTTATGAGGGGGAAAGCAAAAGCAGGCGTGAGCCCCGCATGCTCTGAAGCCTCTCGACCACCCAGTTGCCTTGTTGACAGTCTAGAAGTTGCCCTTGGCCGGGCTGCCTGGGTGTGCCTGGGAGCACCCCGAGGCACCTGGCAGGATGCACTGGGGTCCTGTGCACTACCAAAAGCCTTTAACTGTGCAAGGGGCCAAGCTTACCCATGGGAAAGCTCCTGCAATACAGTGAAGATGTATCTGCTCAGGCTTTTCTATTTTTTTGTTTTAGAAAGGTGATACAGATTTAGTCCTCTTTCATTCAGAATTTTCCCTTAAAGCTCCTGGCACTCTGTGACAGAGAAATCCAACTCAGCAAAGTCACATTGCTTCATAAAATAAATCACTCCTTGCAAGGAGTGTGCTGGGGACCAACCATGTGGCCCTGGGGCCTTCGCTGACATCCTGAGCGCCACCTGACATAGGACGAACTTGAGCACCCCAGGACTTGGCATTTGGATCCACAAGGAATGAGGATATCCCCCCTTTCTTTTTCTTCTTCTTCTAATATAACTATATCTTGCCTTGATTTTCTCCATTTTCAATTAAATCAATTTGAAAAAACAAAATAAATAAAATTTAATAGTTATTGAAATCTTTATAGCCTTACTCTGATGTCTTCACAGAGACAGCAAACATTTTCTGTCATCTGCATGCGTGTAAACAGCATTCATATCAGGTATAAAAGGAACAACAAATTCTCTGCAGGGGTATTCCTACAACAGAGCTTGGGTAGATTGTCTAAATCTTTGTTTAGTTTCATACCAATATAAGGATAACAGTGAGCAGCTCTTTAAAGTGTGATTATAGTACCTCTTGGTATGTGATAAAGAAACATTGCAGCTGTAAGTTTTTCCAAACTCAGTGTTACTCCATAAACATGGAGGATGACATTTTATTCTCTGAAGGGAGGAATTATATTGATGTATTATATTTTACACTTTTGGAAATAAAATAATGAATTTTTGTTTTGTTTTAATTTGGCATCCTCTGTAAATAACTCAGTTTCCTTACAGTTATGTGGCCTGGTACATATTAATGTGAAATAATAACATCACTGGGTTTTCAGGTTGATTCTTTGGATTTCAGTCAATGTAAACAATGCATTTTGCCTGTCTTTCTTTTAATACTGACTTATCTGTTGCTCCTCATTCAGTGTAATACCTACGGTCTTCTTTTATTGTTAAAGGTAATGGATAATTTCACCACCCATCTAGAAGTTCTGTGATTTTTTTTTTTTTTTTTTTTTTACTCTGTATTAAAGGGGCAGTTGGAACAAAGGAATGATTCATCACACTGCTTTTTCTTCCATAGGGCTGTTCTTTTCTTTCTGTTATTTTTTTTTTTTTTTTTTTTTTGCACCTTCAGAAGTACTTTGCAAACATTAAACAACCAGTCTTCCCTGTGTATATGTCTATTATAATCCTCGCTTTGTGGATGAGACTATTAAAATTCATGTAATTGATGCACAGGAAAACTTCAGTAGCTCATGAAGCCTCTTGGTTAGCAAACTCACCAGGGCAACTTGCATCTTGGTTATGTTCCATAGATAACTTTAGTATGCCATGTAGAGTAGAACAGTGTCAAAAGGAGGGAATAAGAATATAGCAATTCTAAGACAAGAGTTGTACTCAGCCTCTACCATGCCTGACTTAAGGGTGCTAAGCATGTAAATATTAGGAAGATGAAGGCGATATGCTGCTCATTTCTCCTGCTGCACGCTAAGGGTTCCTACGAGCTGGAAACAAGGTAGGGTAATGCTTACCTTGTGGTATAGATGTACAGTGAGCACTAAACTACAGCTGAATGTCATACGAAGTTTTGCCCGCAGAAGAAATGGATCTTCTAGGACTTTTTTTTTCCTGGGAGAAATGTAGAGACTTAAAGCAACTTCAAATGCTTCAGATACATGGAAATGGGCATTACCATATCCATTCTGACTCTAACATTAGGACGCAGATTCACACATGGGCGTGAGGGTAATGTCTCAAAAGTATAAATTATGTTCAGGTGGCTACGGATTCAGTGCTTTTTCAGAATTCTGTGTCGGCTCTGCATCACTGGTATATGTCTCATTTCTAAGAGATTATTCCATTTGAAAATAATTTTCTAAGAACTTTATTTTTTTTCATTCTTCAAAGTTTCCAGACATGATTTACTTGTAAAGCAATATCACCCTATTGTTTATTTTTTATTAGTTAATTGGTTTCTGGACTTTGAGGCCTTTTTTTTAAATTAAAAAGAATTATTTTCCTGAGATTTTGTGCAATGTCACATCAGTGTGTGAGAGAGCTCTTATTTACAAGATTATTATTATTTCAAATGACAGAAATAGATCAGGTTCAGAAAGAAGATTGCTTTTTCAAATAACAGTATGCCAGCAGTTGGAATATTAGTAGTGTTTGCATGATTTTTTTCCGAGAATGATCTTATTAATCCATCTGCATTTTAAGGAGAAGACAGAAATTCAAGCTATATACTTCAGATGGCTCTGCACCAGAAAGAAGTGAATAAGTTCGCTGGTCAACTAGAAAATTGCAGACCCAGCTACTACAATTTCGGCATTAGCAGGATTCAGCTTGAAAATACAAAATCCAGGACAATCTTCATCATGTCTAATCTCCAAGGAGCAAGGGCTGAACATTCCCCGTAAGAGCTTGATCAAGCTTCACATCATCCTCTTGACCTGCTGTGACAGCCTGTGACATTTTGGGACTCACTAAAGATAAATGTGATTGGCAGACGGCAATTTCCAGCACTCAGACCTTCACAGAGCATGCCCTGAGGAAGACGATGACCACCATGGATGAAGCAACTGCCTTAAAATGCCAGGGTTATACATCTACAGATTTAAGGTTAAATCTTCAGAAGATTGCTAGAGTATTTTCGGAAACTAGTCTTAGTTGTATGTAAAGGCCACTGCAACTATAACTGTTATCAATACTTCTCGGGGGATCTGCTCAAACATATTTTTCTTGATACCTTCCTAGAACTGGAAAATATTTCCGTTCTTGGTAGGACTGTGGTCTGATGATAATTTTCAACAGAAATGGGTTCAGGTTCCTGCCTGTACTGTTTTGGATACTTGTCTTATTGAAGTGTCCCTTACCCCTCATTAGGCTTTTCAAAAGGCAGAGCTGAATAAATTATTTCTTTCATGTTCCATGTAATGTGTAACTGTTTTCCAGACCTATGTTTTTTAATACGAGGGCTCTTCCTCTTCATTTCACTAGAAATGTGATCTGCTTCAGCATTAATAAAACTTAAAGTCTCACAGAACTTTAAAATGCTAAATCCTAAATCCCTATCCATGAAGATAAATGCACACACTCTTAGCAGATCTCCTAGGACTGTGTGGGATTCTCCCATGAAACCAATATCAAGTGAGTTTCACTCTTCCCCAGTGAGATGGTTCTTTTTTCTTTATGATGGCTAATTATAAGTGTAACTGTAAAACTTTTATATATATATATTCACACAAATACTCCTTTCCCTTTTTTTATGTATTCCAGGAAAGATACTATGGTAGGTAGGTTTTCAGCTCTCAAATTAACAACTACACAGTGTATAGGAACTGTGCAACATTTATTCATGTCTTTATATTCCACAAAAGAAACAGGTCAGCTCAAAAATATTCACAGGTGTAGTGAATTTGCACAGTCAACAAATCAAGTAATCTAAAATCTGGGTTTATATGCATAGATATTTCCACATACTCAAACTTCACTCTCTGTATTCACTATCCCCTGTACTTGAATGTTGCGTGCAATGTATTTACTCTTATATAAATCCCCATGTTCTTATTCTCATAGAGAAAGCTGCTGTCCTAATCTTGAATAAGAGAACAGAATGGGGAGTGACAACAAAGCCATGGAGAGAGCAGAAATAAGCCTATAGCTTCCAGCACCAGAACTTCTAGCAGAGCTGTGCAGAAAATTGCTGGGTTTTTGTGTTCTTATTCACTAGTCAAAGTGAATTTTGATTGATTTGGGTTTTTTTTTTTTTTTTTGCTAGCCTTAAAAATCAACCAAAGAAAAAAATCAGAAAAATCCCTTTTCTCATCAACAGGAAGTTAAAAAGAAAATATATAAAACTATATCAGGTTTACCTATAGATTTTAATATTAAACAAAGTTAGTTAATTTGCTAGGAAAAAAACTTCAAAGCAAAAGAAGGAAATATTTTTAAATGAAATATTTGACTACTCTGCATAGTTTTAGCTTTTTGGAAATACTCAAAATGGTTTCAGTCAATTCTAAGTGACATATTTTGGGAATAAGATCTGAAAAAAAAATCTTTGCTAACTCTAAATGACCTACTTTACAGCTAGAGCCAAGATAAAAAAAGTCTGAAAACCGCTGACATGTCTAAGTGCTTAAGTGAGAACTATGAGACTGGGAGAATATAGCAGGTCATGGTATCTGCAAAGAGAAAAAGGGAACAGCTCTGCAGCCCACAGAGGTCTGAAATCTGTACCTTGCTGCATGCCTAACTGCTCTTGTTGAAATACCAAGCAGCAGGTCTGCTGAGATTCTAGAAATTCTAAAAATGATTGCCTCCAATGCCCTAAGGGGCTGCAAAATATTTCTGTTTTTAAAAGGCGAAATGAAAGAGAACAGAAATCTTTTTAAAATACAGAATTCTGGGCACTTGCTTAAGTGGGGATTATATAGGAACTGAATGCAGAAAGCTGTAATTGCACCATATGTTCATCTGCCCTGAGAATCAGTGAAGCTAAAAGCTTCACTTGAAGAATATTTCCAAGTCACACACTTGAATACATCAGTTTCACATCACTAATGCTTTTTTGTTTCAGTAACAGACACTATAACAACTTGTGAAGATGTAATAAATGACATTTTTTAAGGACCATACTTGAAAATTTCATCGAGCCATCTTGCCCATACTAATGCAGAGCATGGAGGGAACGGCTTGCCATCTCCACAAAATCTGTGATTTCCAGCTCAGGAAGTGAACTTGATCAAGGATATGCTGTTTCTGCAATACCACGGCAAGATTATCAAGGCTATAAGTATGTGTGAAGCTACAGAAAACCTCCCTTCTAAAACATACAAATGAGCGATCCTTATTTCCCATGCAAAGCTCTAAAAGGTAATATACAGTATGTGCTAAGTCACCATGCTATAAAGGATACGGTGTCTGGCAAAGAGTTTTAGAAGGACTGGCAAAGCATTAAATGCCAAAGATTTAAAGATTTGCAGCCACCAGCCAAAGCCAAAGTGCCCCCCCCAAAAAAAAACACCAAAAAACCTATCTATCTCTCTATCCCTCTATCTATCTACCTGTATTTATATATAAATACATATAGGACACAAAAAAGACAATATTTCTCTGGACTGGGCCAGGATCATAGGATTTAGTAAATCTAAATTGGTTTTAAAGAGGGAGAAACACACCTCGATTCTGCATGAGAAGGATGAGAAGGCTAGAGGCAGGACTTGGGCATTTTCAGAGTTTTGAATAATTTTCAAAGTGAGACTGGAACCCATCAGCAGTGCTGAATGATGCTATCTACAGATATGGTGATTTCTGTGTTACCACTCGTCCAAAATGTGCATCAGTCTTCCTAACTTAAAACAGAAGGTACGCTTTTTTTTATAAAGGCTGCAAACCATTTCTTCAGGACCTTCCTAGTTCAAGCTTATATGTCATAACTGAAGATAATTGTAAGATACTTCTCACGACAAACACACACATATGTAAACTCATGGACATAATTTAGTACAACAGAAAAATGTTATCTACACATGTAAGTTATTCCAGGTGCTCAGTGCCTCATGGATAAAATGTCAGTCCCATGTGAATTAAACATCTTGAGAATATCTCAAAAGTGATTTTCATCCAAGTGCAGTCTTTTATTATTAAAAAGTATATTTTTCCCAAAGATATAAGGCCCACTATTGTCATTACAAAGAAAAGAAAAGAAGAAAAAAACAGTAAAAAGGAAAGAAAAACAAAACAAACCAACAAAGATGCCAGAAAAAAAATATCCAGCAGTACCTCCTGTTAGAGCAAATTACTGGTGGATGAATTGATAACTAAAGTTTTTAAACCCTAATCTATACCAATCTTTGAAAAAAACTAAGCAGATGCACACTTTCAAGATCAAGTGTGCTCAAATACCCACATGCAACTGTACTCTTTTTACACAAAAGAAAACAATCTTGATAAGATAACCCTGAGATAGTGCAGGAAGACAGAACTGATGCCTAGAACCAAATGTATTTACTGACCAATGGGGAAGACTCAGTGCACAACGAGTCAGGGAGACAACACCAACCCAACTTTGAAATACACGCAGCTTTATATTATTGCCAGATGAAATTCTTGACCCAGCCAGCTTGGCTGTCCCCCTTGGAGAAGAGTGCATCTGAACTCTGCTAATAAAGTAAAAAAAGCCGCATGCTCGAATGTGGCAATCACATGCAAATAATCATTTTGTGACCAAATGCATCAACTCGCTTTCTCCTTTGGTGTATACTGAAATGTAGTATATAGAAATAGGAAGGATTCAACAGGGTTGATTTCAGGATTGCTGGGCTCCTATATACCTGCGATGACCCTCCTGTGTGGCTTTTGTTCTACGTGCTTTTACCTTCACTTCCTGCATGAAGCAGTTCCTCATCTCCTTGGGCTGACATTTTAAAAGATGTTTTGCTGTAGTTTCTGTTGTTACCACACTGTGTAGTTTTGAGTGATTTGTCATTTTTCTGTGGATAGTTACCTGGAAACAACGTGGTTGATTAAAGCAGAACGTCCTGTAACATGCCTTTTCGCTGTATTTAATCTACCAAGATTTATATTGCCACAGACTAGTGGCAATTAACTAGTTGTTCTGCCGTGATCCAACACAAAGTTTGGTCATTTTTTAAAAGCAGAGTGTATTCACAAGAGCCTTCCTTGTGTTCCTCTGCTTATCTTAGGCACGAGCCTTAGTATTATGTATCCCATCAGAGGATCAGAGCAGTTAGAAAAATCACCCAGGACACAAGACGCTTCATCTTTACCATTTTTCTGAGAGAATTCAAACCTACAGTTCCCATCTTCTGTGAGAGTCACCCATAGCCCCAAAGTAAGCATAATCTAATCATCAATCTAAAACAAAAATGACTTGTTTTAAGAAGCAGCCTGAGCCTGTGACCAGCTGTGATTTTCGGAAAGGAAGGAAAAATAATACTTTTTGCCTTTTTTAAAATTTAAGACCCATGTACAGACTTTAAAGGAGGTCCACAGTGAGGACATCTCAGGGAGATGAAACTCCTTCTATGTATCTGCCAAAGGGTGATAGAAAAGTGCTTTGAAACACAAATGAACCTTTATGATGAGCTACTTGAAGCAGCTATCTGTTCAGCAGGCTTCACTGAAGGTACAACACTAAGGAACTGAGATACTGCTAACAGGTCCAGGCAATCAAAACTTAGGTGCAGTAATGCTAACCTTCACAATAGTTAGATCCATTTCACCCATCTGACCCCTAGCTACCATATGCAGTGTACAGTTATTTGGCTGCTGAGCAGAAAGAGAAGAATCTGACCAAAAGTTCTTCGTAGTTAAGGAATAAAATACTTCAATGATTTTATAGCATCTATATGATTTTAGCGGAATTACATCTCACTAGAGCATTCCAAAAGATGGATCCAAAACACATAAATAGATCATTCCACATAAAGTTATTATGTTGCTGTTTGAACAGGACTCTTCCAGAAGACTGTAGGGCTTTGGGGAGTTGGGGGAGGGTTTCACATGGTATAAACCAGGCCTTTAAAAAATCTCCAAAACACATTCCTAACCATGTACAAAACAAGGGCTTTTTCTTTCCTTTCAGGACTGTGACACTGTGCTGTAACTGCCTTATTTGTTTTGTGAGGATGGGGTTAATAAGTGATTTATTTCTGAATATGTTGCTTTCAAGCAGCACAAGAGCATCCTGGCATTAAAGGACAAAGGTCAATATGAGTGTATGAGTGGGTAATATATTATCCTGCGCTATGCATGTTCTTTCAATATCTGACATTTGCTATGTCCACAGCTGTTTTCATTAGGCTCTTTATCCATTGTCTGCTGCAGACCATAAGAAAAAGTAGTGGTGGTATGAAAACTTAAAAAAAGAGATGCAAGGGGAAAAAAAGCATCAACAGACTCACTGTAATTTGCACTGGATTATGAATTTGTAATTGGTGTCTCCCTGTTTTGATCTATAAAAGGAAAGCAATATCACTCATTAACTCACAGAGGTTCTGGGAGAAATATGCACAGTGCCAGGTCTTCCCATCAAGTTTTAAAAAGCAACAACTTTTCTAAGAGGGGAATTCACATTGATGAGTAAATGAATCTGCACGCATGACCATTAAATTGAAATTCCATAATGAATCAGAAAATAATCATACTAAATAGTGAAAGTCGGGATGGAAAAAGTCATAACGTACATACAAGCAGTATTCCTAAGACAACAGGAAATTTGAAGGACATATCCAAGAATTTCTTGCAGAGAAAGAACATTGAAAAAAAAAAAAAAAAAAAAAAAGGGAAGAAAAACCCTACAGATCTCAAAAAGCTGGGAAACTCCAAAGGAATTCACAAACAAACCCCCTGTATGCAACAAATCTTCAGACAGAAGTGGAACTGAAACACCAAATAGAGCTACACACAATAACAAGACCAGAACAGCTCCTCAGGGCCAAGCTCATCAATGGACATGGGTAAACAGCACCAGCATTTCACTAGCTCCACCACCTGGTCTTGGAGAATCTGGGCAGATGGAAAAACAACAGCTGAAACAGCCGAGCGATGAAACAGCCGAGCATTTTGTAGATATTTTTGTTACTCATATAAGATTTTACTCTGAAAAAGCACTCAGGATTTTAATCATAGAATTACCAAAAATGTCCTTTTCAGAGCAGCGGCCTGAGATTTCAAGAGGAGGTAAGCAACAAATTCTCGGTTTCTTTTAACCAGGAACCATTCGCCCTTTAAAATTCAAACATCAGCTTTCTGTGTCTCATTAAGCAAGGACTACTTTACTCACTGCTTGAGAACTTTGACACAAAAAAATAGAGCACCTTTAATAATGGAATACTTCAATAGTATTGTTAAGGAGATGTAATTTGTACCCTGAAGAACCAGCTCTAATGTAACAAGGCAATAGGACAAACAAATAAAAAGTTTCATGGGTCCGTGCATTAATCTTGGTATCTCATTAAGTGATCACTGCCCCTTGCTACCTATTGTCACCCATGCAGGAAATCAAATCGAAGAATCTGTTTACTGAGCTATTTTAAGTGCCAGATCAATTCCCCAATGCAAACTGTTACGTCGCCCTGTTATTAGGTGGATGGCACAAGTGAGATGGTGTGAGGCCAAGAGATAAGGCAGAGGTAGAGAAAGCAGTGTTTGAGTGGGGGATGTTTTCCACGTATTTTAGCTCGGTCACCTCAAAAAGAAAAAAACCACTTTGGGTTCTTTGGGTATTTTGGGTGTTTTTCTGAGCTTTCCAAAATCAGAAGCTTGCTGGTTAAGTACTTGTTAATGAGGTTCTTGCCAGCAATATTTTTCTGAACCGTTACCAGAGGACCTTACACATCTTTTGTATTACCCATGTTTAGAGTAACCTAGACGGCCGCTGGAAGACAGGCCTTGTTTATGGCATTTCATTGCCGCAGAACACAGATGAGTGCAGTCATATGTCTTGTGTTTGTCCTGGAGGCAGCATACCCGCACGGGCGACATCAAAACAAACTCCCACATAACTTCCGGGACACGGAGAAGGGAAGAGGTGGAGTCTCCAGTTCCTCTTTTGTCGGCTTCCCGCCCCCTCAGAACCACAGTTTTGTTTCCTAGGACTGATTCCAAGTTCTAGGCGGGCATAGAGAACTTCTGGTGCCCATCAGCTGGTGCAGCAAATAAAGTTCATGCAGAATTAAGTTGTGCCCTCCCTGCAAACAGAAGCAAGAAAGAGAGGTTAAAAAACAGAGGAGCCCATCTCGGCAAATCTTGTAGCCTCTGAAACTGGAATCCTGGTAAATATTTCACCTAAAGCTCCTTCTCTGTGGACTCAGTACACCTGGTAATTCCCACATCCTCTTTTTGGAGATCTCAGATAGGAAATGCCACGGCCAGGACTGCATAAGCAGGACCTAGAAGAGCTCCGCTTGTTTTTCAACAAATGCAGCTAACGCTGGGAGCAGGTTCTCCTGAGAACTGCTGGAGGACAGGGAGAGGCCTAGTGCTGATGTCAGCAGCAGCAACTGACTTCCTCTCTGACCATCTCCCTCCCACACACAGTGAACGTCACTCCTACAGTTCGAGTCTAACGCTCACGGGTTGGGGCACCTTCAGTTAGCACCTCCAAAGCACCACTGCTCTTACACTCAAGCTCAGTCCACCTACAGAGCAGAAGCTGAGCAAGGGCGTTTCACGCTGCCTTGCTGTAGGAAGCACACATTCACTTGCTCTCCGTCCCAGTCCCAACGCTTATCCTTGTAGGAGCTACCCTAACCTTCTGCTGAGGCTTCCCTCTCTCACGGCTTACAACCACCGTGATCATGGTCTCGTGTGTTGTTGCTTTGCTGTCTTGTGCCTCAACATGCAAACCATAGGGACAGAGAAGGGTGTATGAGCACACAAACACATGCAGCACAATTCTCCTACCCTGCATTCATAGCCTGTATTTTCAATTCAAAATGAGAACAAAGTAGATTTGTAAAAGTACTAGAAATATTTTTAATAGTAAAAACAACAGTTTATGGAGTAACTTTTCATGTCCTTACAAAGCATAGAGAAACCAAAAGAGACACATATACAATACATAATAGCTGTTGCTGTCACATGAGGATTTAAGTTATGTTCCAAAATTTCAGTTCGTCTCTTCAGAAACCACAAGACATTCAAGCTGTTTGTAGTAATTTTCATTTGGAGGTCTTGATTTTCTGAACCGCTGTTTATCTGCCTCTGAACATCAAATCCCAAGTGGGTCTTTCAAATTAGGCACCCCAGATAGCTCATCTCTTAAATTATTCTGCTCTTTTCACACTTAAGATACCATTCATTTGGGAATGGGAAACATCTGGCAAGGTAAGCAGAACAGAAAAGGCCTGTCAGGTTTCGCAATTTTCAGATGATGGATTTTCTTCCCTCCCAGCCTACTCCTTAGCAGCTTTCCTCCCTTTTCCCCTCTCATATGACATACAGACATAGCTTTAGGCATAGGCAGTTCCACTAATGCAAAGAATGAAGAGGCTTTCCAATTAAAATTACTATAGAGTTTTAAGTGCCCCATAAGCTCTCAGTATAGAGTTTTAAGTGCCCCATATGCTCCCATGTCTAGGCTGACACCAGCCTGCCAGAATCACTGCCTTCATGAGAAGCAGCTTGCAGTAGCCTAAGCAGAGACCCACAGTGCCTCCACTGAACTGCTCCTGGAAGCCAAACAAGCCGTTCTAAAGATGCCATACACATATCTTCACTAGGGCTTGCGGAGCAGGACTGATCTCCTTGTACCAGGGCTGCTTCTTTGTCTTTCGGGTCAAATGCATGCAGCACACTTCCTGCTTCCGCGAAACAAAGCTGCATGCTCAGCACACGCCACCACCATCCCGTGCTGTGGGGGCACACACGGGCAGCTCCTGCTCCCCACGGGCAGAGGGAAGAGGCGTTTGTGTTCCCTTCCTGTGTTGCCAATGGTTTAGATGGTGAATAAAACTATTTTGTGCACATTTAGAGGTTTTGATTTAATATTTCATTTAGACTAAACACATAAATTGAGAAGAGGTTGCAGAGTGTTTCTTTTCCTTTTTTCTTTTTCTTTTTTTTTAATGCAGCATCTAGATTTTTGGTGTTCAGACGCACAGGCGCATTCTTTTAGACTGGTAACATACGTATCCGCAGATCAGGATCTGCAGTTACAGCAGCACTGTCCATTCAAGTACTTCTTTAATCTGTTACCCATCCTTGACCACTGCGGAGAAAAAAAAAAAAAAAAATTGACAAAAGTAGGAGCGGAGGCCAAGGCAGGAAGGGACTGAATCACTTTGCCATCAGCGAGGCACATCCCATTCATTCACACTCTGAACAAGTTTGAATGCACATCCTTCACCATGAAAGTAGTCCCATTTAAAAACCCCAGGTGTGCAAACCTTTTTCCTCACACGTGAGCTGTGAGAAATCTCCCTGGTAACTAGTTTCCAAAGAAAGGTGCTAAATATTAACATTTTTAAAATAATTTTGCTATTCTGTTAAAAGAAACCTTCCAGACAGAATTGGTTCTCAGTCCAGCACACTTTGCACATAACCCTTCCCAATCTCTCTCCACTTCAAGCCATGCTACTGATTGGTCTGCCTTCGACTGCTTAATCCAGCAGCACAACGCTGGTGCAATGATACAGAATTTTTTCCTGTGCCAGCTAATTCTCTGGGGCATTTCATAGAATCAAATATTGTTAAAAGCATCACCACACAGTGGGAGGGCGGGGAGGAGGGAAGGCTTTTTTAAAATAGATTTAAAAACAAAGAGCAATTCAGTATAGGAATTACCCATGTGGAGCTGGTTTGGCAAGAGCAACATGGAATTACTCACAGCTTGCCACAGCTTTTTTGCTTTCTTTCCTTTTTTTCGTCCTTCTCCTCTGGCAGCACAATCATGCACAACATTAGGACTACATTATGTAGGACTACTAATAAAAGTTTTAAAACTAGGAAGTTAATTGTCGTTTCTGTCTGCCATTGACACGCTTAGATATCTAATTTTGCCAGGTCATCTATTTACAAGGAATGACACTTCAGAAAGACACAGCGTCCTCTTAAAAGTAGGGTATAAGGCTGCACCCTTGCCACGGGATGGGGAACCCAGAGGACGCACGTTTGGTGGTGCAGAGGCAAACGCAGCAGCGGGAACGAGGGGGGCGGCTCTACCGCACGAAGCTCCTCCCTCTGCGAGCTGCTGTTGTGGCTCAGCCACACCCACGAACAGATGTTTACATCTGCATTCACAAGCCTGTTTGTTGAAGTTGACCACCAGTCTCAAAATGTACTACAATATGACCAAATACGGCCACACATGTTCACCTCTGCTTTAAATGACTTAGTATGCAGGTAACTAAGTTTTTTCCTTGTTTGCTTTAAGAAATACAACAGGTGACTGAAAAATATGCTTGATAACCATTACGGATATGCATTGGTTTTTTGCTGCCAAATTCTGGTATCTTATTTTTTACATCTATTAATGATAGGCAATAATTCTTTGTAGCAAAGTTCAATAGACGACTAAATTCCATTGGAAATTTATGGCTAGAGATCCACATCATCCACAAGCACCTTGAAACATTAGCACACATGTGAACGCAGGGAGTGGATTCTACTCATGTACTTTTTTGGTAGGTGTTTTTTCCTCCCCTTCATGCACAAATTCACATTCCCAGAGCATCACTTGCTCACAGAACGATAAAGCACAAGTCGGTGAAAAATATTTGAAGTTCTTTCAAATGTACAAATGCCAACCATTTTTATAAACAAACAAAATGATAATATAAATCCTTGATCATTTAAACAAATTCGTTTAACAAAAACTTGAATTTTTAGTTTTTTTCCCAAATAGTCAGAATGCATTAGCTATAAAGTACCATTAAAAATAACCACTCACCTTATAGATGAACTAGATTTAATTTTTCTTGCTGTTCCTGTCACTGTCTTAGGCTAGATGCAGATAAGTAACATCTGAAGACACAATATTGACATTTGATTCCCACAAAACAGGATCAACAAAAACCAAAAGTGATATATTTCAGTCCTAATGATATCCATTCATGTTCAAGTTATTCTTAATTTGGAAGGTGACTATCAGTAGTGCCTAGAATGAACCAAAAGTATTTCTCAGGCAGGTGAAGCTAAAGGCTAAACATGACTGAATTATGGATCAGATCTTTTAAAGATAAGGGAAAAAAGAAACTTTTCTTCTCCAGGTATAAACAGTAAGTATCATATTAAGCCTTTGAGAAGGGACTTTACACAAGGCACTAGAGACAGTCTAGTATTGCTGAGTAAGTCTGCAAAAAACAAAACTCACGTGCAGAGATTTTGCCGAAGTTAACCCAAAGTATGTTCCCTGAACAATACGGCTACTCACAGCTGCATATTTTACTATTACATTTCCCTTTAATAGCAGAAGAGATATTCATCAATACTCAGCAGGATATTAGCAGCACTGTCATTTTTAAATAAACGATAGAGGATGAAACAAGAAGGTTAACTCTCTTACTAAAGATAAGAAAAGGGACTAATATCAATTACAATTCAAGCACCGTTCAATTTCATCCATGTACCAAGGTTATGCTGCTTTCTGCTGAAGTGGAACAAAACAATCTTGGATCTTTTCAATTCATTTAGAAAATCTAGCTAATGAAGAACAGTTCTTGATGCTAGCAGGGTTTAGAGATCACTTGAATATGAACACAGTAATAATATATATATACACACACACACACACAACCTAGATTTAAGTTATTTTTAACTCTACAAAGCTAAAATTACTTTAACATAAGAGTGCTGAATTTCTTGAAAATACCACTGGATGCGTATTTTGCCGCTCATCTCTTCCCATCCTCTTGTAAGAAACCAACATTTCTATCAGTCCTCCATTTTCACCCTCTTCGTGTTTCAGACCTAAAGCATTAGATGACAGGGGAAACCACACTTTTGCTCCCAGACGTTGTGCCCAAATCCAAGGCTCAAAACAGAAAAATGTAGCAAATTTTTCCTAACCATCTTCAGGTTATGAAAAGCATCTGAGAGGTCAGATGGTCTAAATGTCTACTAGCTATTGAAAGCTCAGGTAAGCTAGTTTACAAAAGCAGCACCTCCCTGCCCCACACATTTTCGCCAGCCTCACAAAACAAGAGGTCAGCTGAAGGCCAAGCGCCTCTTCTAATGCATAAGACCTGCAGAGTTTTTAATTACTTTTTAATTTCTGAGCAACTGTTACTAGAGATATCACTGAAACAGCTTGCTTCTTTCTTGTGTGCATGTGGGGAGGAGGGTGGAAAATGAGTTGATCCAATTTTGAGTGATACGAGTTGCTCAAATGAGCAAGGTGAGACTGGAGGAAGGCAAACAGGCCATTTGGCAGAAGGATGCTCCTAAATAGGCATTGCTGTAATGAACAGGTTCTCAGTGTAGGAAAACAACAAAACTGAGATGTCAGACGATCTACTAACAAAAATCTTCATGCAAAAAATATTTTGTCCGCTAAAATACTGTATTTAAGTCCATTAATCCTAATTGCAATTTCAATCTTATTCCAACTGAACCAGCAATTAATCCAACACTACTTCAACTCAACAGCTCCTTAAACTATAGGGCGCAAACTAGGACTTAAGACATGCAAGAAATGTGAGTTGAGAGAGCAATGGTTGGCTCAACTGAACTGATGCAACAAAATAAACCCAATTTTGTCAGACAAAGCCAAACAGAAACCCAAACAACAGTCAGGGGGTACTTAAGGCACTGAAGGCTACAGAATAGCACAAGTACTAGATCTCAAATCTTTAAGCCCTTATAAAATTTAGCCAAGATTCCAAATACTGAAACAGAGCTCCAAGAAAAAAAAGGAAGCTTAAAACAACATTATGTCTTTTTATTAATTCCAATGATCTTTTTATAAAATCCAAAAAAGCTAAACACACACACACACACAGACTACAGAAATATTTCCTTCCTTTCATCTGTTTTTTAGTGGAAGTTACTCTAATTTGGGAAAAAAAAATAAAGTCAAATTACTGGATACGTAACATCTGTCTTCCAAAGACCCCTCAATAAACACCATTTGGATAAAACAAATGAAGAAATACTTCCAAATATTGCACAAATATTTTTCCATAAATCAATGAGTTAAGCTAAGGAAAGAAGAGATTAAAGACCAGTAATTAAATTATTAAAAAAGAAAAAAAGAAACTCTCCCCATGGCCCAGATTGGATAACAATACAATTCTGCAAACTTTCGAGTTTCCTGCTGAAACATGGGCATCAGAGCTTCCAATTTGACCTTCAACGAAATGTACGAAACTGTGTTGAACATTAGAGAGAAAGACTCATTGGCAATGCAGAGAATGTGACTGGAGAGCTTTAAAGTTTCATAAAAAAACATGAGTTCATACAACCACCTATTCTCAGCTCAGTCTCTTTGTCCATTTATTCAACTTGTTCCAACCTCACACTCACAGCACCACGCACTTCTTCTGCTCCATACAGAAGCGACTGAAGTGTACGGAGTGAGTAAAGGCAACACAGTTCAGCCTGTGTTTAGAATCATAGAATGCCTAGGGTTGAAAGGGACATCTAGAGATCACCTAGTCCAACCCCCCTGCACAGGTAGTGTTTACACCACCTCTCCTCTTAGATTTATTAACTACTCAAGATAGATGTATATCGACCTGTTTGATTTATAGGGAAGCTTTCTCTTTGTAGTTCAATGATACACAAAAGACAACCAAGTGCAATTTTTTTTTTTAATAAAGATAAAATTACAAAAAAGGTAAAATCAGCTCAGGAAAGGCAAATTACTTTAATAGATCAGTTTAGACACTTAACATAATAACTCACATCCATTTTTAAATACTATTACATAAAGCATGGTGAAGAAAGGAATTTCTGCCTCATAATTAGAAAACTCACAATACAACTTGCCAAAAACCAGAACAAAGCCGTTTGAAAATAAATACGGTCCATGCCAAATAGTACAAAATGAAATCAGCAGTCTCTCTTGATACGAAAACTTTTCTTCTTTTAGGTATTCTCCAGCTTTAGTATTATGTTCTGCAACTGATGTGAGGTTCTTTTATTCAAGGGTTGTTGAGCTGTTCTGATTTTGCTCTGTTCAAAGGCAAAAACAAACTGTTAAGTTGTTTCTCTTTTAGGTTAACTGTTCTAAAGACAATTTGGAGTTACTATTTTCACACATGTAAAGATATGTGATAATGAGAAAGATTTTTAAAGTGATCTGTACAGAAATCAGTTTATAACTTGAGATTATTAAGGACTCCTCAAAGAGAAAACATATTCAGTATTAAGGTTTACCCTTTGGTGTCCGTCTTTTCACCACTGCTGTCCTTCGATTTATCCTCCTCCTTAACATCTAAAAATAAAAATAACACAAGGTTTGAAGTAAGATGCAAAAGAAAACTTTTAAGACTCCAGAAGAACACAGTACGACTGAGTTATTTTGTTGATTACACTCCTAGTCCTAATGTGTAAATTTGGAAAAAAAAAAAACCATTGGTCACATACTCATTGTTAAACTCAATGTCCCTCCTGTCCAAGGGAGAGATCTGGGCACAATGACAAGTGACTCAAACTACCTGGGGGCAAGTCTTGCTTGCCTTTCCATAACAATGGACCTACACCTGGGTTTTCTCCTAGCACTACCTGATAGTCCTTGTAGCCCTAAAACAAAGCCCACTTTTAGAATAGCCCTTTAAGTATACCACCACCAGAACACTACCCTGATTCTCCTTTAAACAGAAGCAGAAATTTCTCCACTGCAGAACCTCCATCCTTGGAGGTACTCAAATCCAACTGGGAAAAGGTCCTGGGCAACCTGCCCTAGGTGACCTTGATTAAAGGGAAGGTTGGACTAGACGATCTCCAGACGTGTCTTCCAATCTCAACTATTCTGGGATTCTGCAACAACTAGTTACTTCCCCCACTAAACCAAACAGGAACAAACTCTTACTCTTTACTCTAATGTATCTAAAACACTCAAGAACACTCAAGAAGCAGGAAACCTATCATATTTGAAAGTACAGACATAGCCACTGATTCAAATTCTCCCTAAGAATAGTTTTTATTCTGGGTTTCATTTGATATACATCTTTGACATCTATATACATCTTTGACTAAGACATCAAATGGGGGATTAAGTAAGGTTTGTTTAGCATAATCATCACCCTTGACTTTAAAAAAAAAAGTTTTGGTAAAAATATCTTGAATTGATGAAAAGCAGATTGTTTAAATGTGATGGGAAAAGATAAATCATCTCAACAGTCAGTAAGCTGACTAGAGACATTCGGAGCTGAAATTTGCAATCCTAAATGTAGGATGAAATCACACCAAAGTCCTACCTGCTTTTTTGTCTTCTGTCTCTTTCTTGTCTTCTTCTATTCTAGCTTTCTTTGCTCCTTTCTTATGATCTGCAACATTTCGTCGTCCACCTTCCCCTTCATCTTCAGAATCAGAAAACTCTTCATCACAGGCTATGCGCTTATCAGATGCTCGGACTAGGATTCAGAATTATAAAATTAACTGAAAATAAAGGCCAGAAGAATGCCAACTACAGCAAGTCTAATAAAAGAAGAACTACCGTATTAACTACATACTACATCAGTAGTGATGTAAAATATTCAGTCAATGCTAATGAACTAAATAATGGATAAAATCAGTCTTCAGTACCTTTGAAAATACTCTGGGCCTCTCCAGAATGACTTCGTAAAGTAAGTTTATGGAGACGTGGAAAAAATATTTTGTAGCATGTACCAAATTAATTGCAAATATGGAAAACTAAGTCAAATGAGGGTGAAAAAAAAAAAATCATTTCAACTGTTCAGAAAATGGGCAAGTCACCAAGACGAAGTTACTGCCATCACTGTCACAACAGGATCACTTCAATAAGTGTCATGAAGGTTACATGAAGCAGGAAGCTCTTAACTATAGCTGAAAAATTGCCTATTAACCATTGAACGTTTATGGTAAATTAAGGCTAGTGCTAAAAGTGCAAAAAAAAAAATCTCTCGTGCATGTGAGAGACTCCCTTATATTAGCTATAAGAAAATAAATTTTAATTTTAAAAACACAGTATCTCTATTTACTTTTTTATCTCACTTTACATCAGTGGTAACTTTTCTGTTTGAAGATCCAAAATTAAAAGCTAAATTTCATATGCCTTTAGTTACAGTTCATCTGAGATTTCTGGACTATCCATTATAGACCTGCTTTGTAAAATGTAAAATACCTTTCAGTAAATCTTTGGACCCTTTTTACATGCTCAGATTTGGGCACAAATGCTACTAATAATAGTAGCATATAAAAATAGTCACTGGCAGACTAGCAGCAAAGCCAGGAGACAAGTTTTGCAACCATCTATATTTCTCTGCTAGGACTGCACTTCTGAACAATTAAATGTAGAAAAAATATTTTGGACACATTTTACAATAAAGTTATTTCTTACTAGAAATGCGTTTGTCTGGATCTTCTCCATCCTCATCTCCACTATCTTCATGGACAGCATCTTCAGGAATGGCTTGCATCTGGACACCAGGTGCATGAGGTAACATACGCAAGTTTTCAAATAAACGCTGCCTGCAAGTAACAGATGTGAGAAGTTACTGCTATACATAAGTAGCATTTTCTCTGCTTTTGTGTTTAATTCTGACATTTAAATTTAACCTTCTTTTTAATTCAGTTTCACTATTCTAACTAAATCTTGGAGTGTTTCTTATTACAGGCTGGAAAACAGAAGCAATAAGTGCATGTGTTCAAGCTTACTTTAAAAGAGAATTCTTTTGTAGAGCAGAATCTAGCACTGAATGACCATAACCAACAAGACAGTATGTTGTATCAAAAGTCAGTCTGTGACAAAGTGATAGCTTCAAGGCCATAAGAATCACAAGCAGCTTTTCAAAATACTTATTGAATACACTCACACAGACCAAAATAATTTCTGCCATTTTAGTCTTAACCCATGAGTATCTCACAATAACAATGTAGAATCCTAGGAAATATTTGAAATTTCACAAGTGATAGAAAAGTATTTTTCTACAGATTAACATAAAAAGTTCTTCCAAGAACAGAAATAAAACACAGGCTTGTTATTTAACTATCCAAGAAGTTCTAAAATCACCAAGATTCTGCCTTTAAACATAATTTAGAGCCTTTACCAGTAGAAATGTATTTAAAAATAAAATGTGAAACAAGTCCTCTTATTTCCTGAGTAGAATGCTCTACAAGTTTTTGTTTGTTTTTCTCCTGACAGGCTGTGACAAATTCCTAAAGCAGTCTTTTGCATTGTTTTGGGGCAGTTTTTAATCAGAAACAGAATCAGACTCAATAATGGCAATGATAAAGAAGCTTTAACAAAATACAGGAACATATACTACAATCACAATTTATAAAACAAAATCCTGGCTTAACATGTCCAAAGGTAGACCACATCATAACAAAGTACAACAGCTTTATAACAGAAAGAAAATGCTCCAAGTTTTGAAGGCAGCTTACCTAAGCATATACTTCTTACAACAACTTCAGTTGACAATAAACAGACAGCTTTCTATCCCTAACAGTTCATTAGTATCCACAGAGAACTTTAACATTATTTTCCTTTTATAGCATATATTTCACTCTAACTTCAAGCTCTAGTTCTCCGCTGGGCCAGTACATGCTGCTCATTTAAGCTAAATCCAGTGCTGGCATTATTCTGTTAATAGCAGACTAGAGTATCAATTTGGATGACAGACCAGTCTCTAATGGAAGACACACACTTAAAACATGAAGACTTCCATATTGCGTGCAGCACTGAATCAGGGTCAAAAGTGACCAGTCTGGATAAGATTCTTCAATTGGCTGCTTCAGGGAGAAGAGCAAGAAATTCTCTTCTGTCTAAGCAACCAGATGCAACAGCCGCCCATGCTCCAAAGCACCACATGCAGGAAGAGGAAGGTCACTGGATGCCCCTGGGGACTCAAAAGGAACATTCCAGGGAGGTTCAAGTAGAGAGGAAAGTGTGGCAGGATGTAGCAGCATTTGTAATACTTTGCTAAGCATTCTTCTGCATAACCTGGAGAAGATATATGGCATTTGGGGCTTTTTGGAATCCTTACAGTTTCTGCCTCTACTCAAATCACAAGACTGAGCCGAACTGCTTTGCCAATGCAGGGAGACCCCTAAAGCTGGATCTCTGGGAAAACATGCAAGTAATAGAAGAAGGATTCTCAGAAATGACAGGTCATTGCTCTTCCTGTGGCTGATACTACAAAAATTGAAATTATTTCTTTGTCAACAGAAAACTGTCTCAAAGGATGTGCTAGAGAAATAGAAAGTTTTGCTGCCTACTCATACCAAAAAAGATCAACAATACTTTGTGGGAGTCAAATGTAGCAACCTGGCAACTGATCAGTTAAAGCACTCTATTACTATAGATATATATTACAGGATTGCATCAATGAATTTTTTTTTGCCTTGCACATTAAAAATTAGAACTTCTTTATTTGATTATGATTTGCGTTCACAACACAAATATATAATACACAATCTATAGTTCAATCACTTCAAATTTGATAAAATAGTTTAACTGCTCTTGTGAGTTTTGTGATTCGAGAATTTTTCGGGCCATTACAGTGCTGGCAAACTTCTACAATCATTTTCACATCTTTGTATAGCTATTTTTGGTAACCCAAAGAACTTCCTTGCAGTGTTAACAAACTGATACAAACTCAGGATGGTTTACTGTGCTCCTCCTTTTAAGTCCAAAGGAAGGACAGAAAATGGGACACCAGAATACTGTAGGTTAGCCGATTTTCTTTCACAGAACTGGTTACATACGTGCATTGCTATGTATCCTAGTCTTTGAAGTAAAATATTAGTTTATAATTAAAGCTTCATGGCCTGAGGAGAAATAAATGGAATAAGTGGCACAGGCCAGCAATAATAAGAAAACAGAAACAAAAATAATCCTCTCCCCTCATATTCTCTATATTTTGGCAGTGAGAAAAATCTTGTTGAAGCAAAATAATACAAGAGCTTGCAGGTACGTCACTATCTTTTTCAGTGCTGTATGCTCACAGATAACTTCTAATCTTTTACAGCTGACAAAGAATGATAATCTCAGTTTGTGCCAAGAAGAGGGAGCTGAGAATTAGAAATCCTACCCATCAAAACACACGAGGCTCTTTCCTGACAGGATAAGCCTTCTACAGAATTAGAACAGGAAACCAAGTAAAACTGACATCTCTTCTCACGGTGGGGAAAAAAAAACCAATAGTGCATCTCATTTTAATACTTATATTCAGTGTTTTATAAGCCCATACTTATGGGTCACACACACTGCTGTAGGGGAAGACATACTTAAAAGTTCCTCTTTTGAGAGAAAAAGGTGATTTCTGTACTTATTTTCAGTGCTCATCTGAAAGAGCAAAGCATGTAAACTTTCAGGATTGTCTGACAAAACTGCAGAAATCCATTTGTGTGATCTACTTGTTACCTAAGGCAAGGATTACTTACTTGATCTTCTCCATATATTCTGGTGTATTCTGGTTAGTCATATTTGACGGACTAATATGAAGTTTGAAGTCTGGTCCAAAATACTCAAAGTAGTCATTGTATGGCAACTCTATAACCAAAGTACAAAAGAGAATTCTGTGACCCAAAAAAAGATTTGAAACGTTTTGTACATCAATATTTATGACAAGACTAATTAGAGTGCTAGCAAAGCATTCAGCCACCTGAATATCCAGTTAAGCAATAATGTTAAGTATTCATTGAATTGTTCATTGTTTTTCCTCTAAATCATTCATATGCAAACATACAAGTAACAAATTTGGTAATATTCCTAAAAAAGCTTTCTTTTATTTTTCTTTCTTTCCTTTTTTTTTTTTTTTTTTTTTTTTTTTTTTTTTNAAACTTAAAATCAGTATTCAGGAAATACTCTTAGTAAAACAATTATTTCTTACTAAGTTGAAGGTCACAGCTAGGTAAGTAACTCATATTATATATTACTCATGAACAGTTCAGGGAAGAGTTCTCCTCCACTGCCCACCATCACCCAATTCCCAAAATGAAGTAGACAAAACCTCCATATCAGAAAGTCAGAAGAATTTTGTATATTTTACCTTATCAGCAAAGACATAATCATAGAAAACAAACAAACAAAAAACAAGTCCTAAGAATTGAATGATACTGATAAATCCATTTATTACTTCTTTGTATTGCTTCTTTAGTCATGACTATTACAGAAAAGGAGATTCTGTTTAGGTGAAAAATAAAGATGACAAAAAAAATAATTTACTATTAAAATGTTTAGAAAAACACTGCTCTTTCTGAGAACAGTTTAGACTATGCAGAGACCCAGACAAAAAGTTTCAAGATAAGGAAACACTACTATCTCTTCAAATGCTTTGATTGACAAAGAACATACAATATGAGGTAGGACGTAAAACATGCTTCTTGAAAAGCAGTGTCCAGATATTCTTTTGTCACTGATAAGCAGAATCTATTGTAGTCAGAGAGCAATAACATGTATCCAGTGAGAGATACATGAAAAGCAAAGCGGCTGTTATCAGTGTTAAAGTCCAAGATGAAAATTGCCGATGACTGACCCAACAAACCAGTTCAAATACCAGTTTTATAACAAAGGATTTTAAAAATACAGTCAGAAGCACATTTGACCAGAAATAGAGAACCTTTAGGGATCTTCCTCAGCGAGAACACTTCACTATTATAACATCTGAAAGTACTTTACTATTATTTTTTGGCTTTAAATTTTTAGGAGAGCATGCATAGTCAAAACTGAGAAGAATGGAAGAGGTAAGTTATTTTACCTTCAGGGTTACTTTTTGGTCAAGGTTTTCATGAAGAAATAGTTACCTAATATGGACTCTTGAATACTCACTGTTTTCTTATGATTACCAAGTCTGTGATACCTGACTTAGATTAGCATCGTGATTTCAAGTAACAAGCTAAACACGATATATTCCACAGTGTTGGTAGTATTCAATTTTAAAATCAGTTATGAACAGGAAGATTCTACGAATTTTAGATGTTTGGAATTTCACAAGAATTCCAATCATTTAATGCATTAGTAAGGCTTAAAAAGAAAAAGCGACTACCAGGTGATTTAAATCCTATTTCTTAATAAAAACATTAGTTTGAGTATTAGTATTTACCATTAGGAATTTCACAGTCTAAGGCAACAGCAGTTTCATATGTCCAACATCGAGCAACATTACGAATAGTATATCCTCCTCCTCCTAACATCAGCAATGGCAAGTTGAAAGTCTTCACAACTTCCACGCATTTAGCATGACCTGTCATAAACAAAGATTTAAAGACATATGTAAAACACCCAAGAGGAAAAGGTGTTTCCTATATAAGGAAATATTTCAGTCATATACAGGCACACTTAAATCAAGGTAGAACTGAAGGAATTCAAGCAAAACAGAATTATTTCCCCTTAAAGCAAACACTGTGCCCACAAGAAGATCCACCAATACAAAATGTAAAAAGTACGCAGAGCATTTCTGTTACAGAAGTCCTCAGAGATTTTGTGTGACAGTCTCCGGTAAGAGTAGTTCTAAAATCCTCTTACAATATTTAGCTTTTTTTTCCCCCCCTGTAACAGATCAATACACAGTAACAAGCCTTGAGAGAGTTTCAGTTAAATGTAAAGTGGGAAGAATCAAATAGCTCACCAGGAGTTGAGCTACTTCTACATACAAAACTGTATTATAAGTTGCTAAAGCCTGCTTACAGAGGGCCAAGATGGTACACAGTCCAGGGAGCACACTGAGACACATTAGTGCAAGAGACAGAAGCTTTCATCTCCAACATACGCAGGGCAAGAAAACCTGAAATGTAACCATACTTCAGGGGGCAAGGCAGCTCTGCCCTCTCAAGTAGCTTTACAAAACAGGAAAAGAACTCTGAGACACCTAACAGACACTATACTGAATCTTTTTCACTACAGAACTCTTAATTGTCCATTTAAAAAGTACAAAACCATAACAAAAAAATGAATGATTCAGACAAATTGGAATCATTGATTAACAGCAGTCCAACATACATTACTTATGTACAATGTATTACTTAAATAATTCTTACATTGTTTGCTAGACACCTCTTCCCAATTCTGGGAATTATTCTTTTGTGCAAAAATGGTAACCAAAAGTAAAATCAATCAACTTCAATAAAAATTAATAAAAATAAATATTAAAATAAGGTTCAATTTAACAATCAGTACAATTTAACAATGTAATTACTATTCTCATATCAGTACTAACTGTTTATGCCCAAGTGGGCGTCTGATACTTAAGTACCTCTGATCTTACTAAACGACTCATTAATTTTACTATTAGCCCACCACAGTGTTACCACTGTGGTCATCCTGGTATTTCAGAACATTGCTTAAAAGCATGGAAAGCCTGAGCATACAAAAAAGCAAGTAATCTAAGTGGCTATGAAGAACATGGAAAAGCTAATTCCTTAACTTTTAGATGACAGCAAGAAAAAAAGGCAACCTCTGAATTTCTTTTGGCCGTCCCTGTATCCTGCATAGCAGTGATCAAAGGTGTGTTTCAAATAAGAAGTCACAGACAAAAAGCACATCAGCATTTCTTCTGCTTACCTTTAACAGTCAGGTTAAAGCATCCCAGTCTGTCACCAGACAATGAATCTGCTCCACACTGTAGTACCACAGCACTAGGCTGGTACATCTCCATTACTTTGGATATAATCTATAATGCATATAAAAAAGTAAATCATTAATTCAACCACAAAATGAAACCAGTATTTTTCCAGAGGGTAAAAACAAAAACACCCACAAACTCACTGGTTTAAATATCTGTCCATATGATTCATCATCTATACCATCCCTCATTGGAAAATTGACAGCGTAGTATTTGCCTTTTCCAGCACCGATGTCCTGTAAGCAAGGATGACAAATGCATTATCAGAAATGTGGAGAGACATAAGAATATCATAGAAAGGAGTCTATAAAATTCTTTTGTGCTATTCTGTATCATTACTCATGTCCATGAGGGGAAAGGATAGAAAGTACCTTACTTGATTCCATTTCTCCCATACAATCATCTCAAAGTTTCATTGTAGGTCAGCACTAAATTTGTGGAAAGTACATTTGATTGCTGAATTCAAAGACTGAAGACAAAGCATAATTGATCAGTTTAGCCCCAAAAGTAGGCAAGCCAAAAAATAATTTTAAAAAATAGTGTAGAAACTGATAAGAGCAAGGTGAGATGCGTGGTTTTGATACTGTACAGAAGGCTAAGATTTATGAGGGTCTAAAACTATTCTCCCCTCCAAACAACGGAGGCAGGACTGGTTGCAACAAAAGGGAGAGAAGAAAAACAATCAGACCACTTTCAGATGTCATTACAGAGATTGAAACTTTTAAAACAAAAAACTGAACTTGCAGATTATTCTCAGTTCCATCAGGTGACAAGGCAGGAACCGTAGCAGTCTATCCTACTGGCTTTCCTGGACAACATATCCATTATAAGAAAAAAAAACAAAAACAAAAACAAAAAAAGCTTTGCAAAAATAATGGACTCAATTAACCCTGACTCCTTCCACATCTGTTTTGCTGCCACACCGTCCCACTTCTTCCCTTTGGTTCGTCACCAATGAGAAAAAGGAACGGACACGGTTCACAACTCAGTGGTCCTCCAATAAAAAAGGAACAGTGGGGAAGACGACCTAATCCATTTTGGCTTTAACCTATTATCAAATCGCAACTCTGTAGTCAGGGCACATACACTAGGCCCAACACTCTTGAAAGTACAAGTTTCCAACAGGATGATTCCACAATACAAACACTAAACTTCTCACGCTACCAGTTGAAATACCTACGGACTCTTCTCTCTCTCT
>PTEX01000300.1:1337-19568 GCA_003342815.1 Eudromia elegans | reverse complement strand
GGAAAGGGAAAGGGAAAGGGAAAGGGAAAGGGAAAGGGAAAGGGAAAGGGAAAGGGAAAGGGAAAGGGAAAGGGAAAGGGAAAGGGAAAGGGAAAAGGCCAAAATAAGACCTTTATATCACAAGCAGAGAGTAGTATGGAAACAAAGTTGCCTACAAGAAGGATACAATAACAGGAAACAAAACTGAAATGAAATAGGGACAGAAACTACTAACGACATAGCCGTTCCATCACACCACAACAGAGGTTGTAGTAATAGCTTCTGTTTTGTAAAATATGATTTTAAGAAAATGGCATCCTCCGTCTGCCCTTAACTAATCCTAGCAGTTAAACTCCATGAGTCTCTAAGTCTCCCCCCACTTCGCTGTAATCACTTGCACAGACACTCCTTGGCCACCTACTGCTATAGAGACACATAAATTTGTAGGACATGGTAACTCATCTCACCAACAATTGGACAAATTTGAAAGCGATTTGCAAGAAAAGAAAAACGGCTGCTAACTCGGCTACTAAGTTTTTTTTTCCCCAGCTCAAGTGCTGTTAGGAAGACACTATCCTCTACTTTGATCACTGATATTCCAAATACTCAAAATCATTTAAAATAAAATAAGCAGTTCACATATTTTTGGAATTATGAAGAAGCCTAAAAAGTATCCTCAGCTGTCAAGGGGTTTTCACTTGAGAATTCCAAAATTCATTTTTGCTATTGTTACTCTTTCTCTCTGAGCAACTTTCCTGGCAGGATAAATTAACTTTGGTTTCATTAAAATTTTACTTTTTTGGACTTTTTGCAAATTTTGGTAGTCAAAGCAAAGAAGGAGCAATGCTGCAGACCAGCTTCTAGCATATGAAAGAAGACAGAACCAGACAGGCTTCAAATGTTAGCACCACCATCTACAGGAAAAGCAATCAGCATTATAGTGGGACGTGACATCTCAGAGCATTCCAAAATGTGAATTTTAATCTTTGAAGTGGAAAGTAAAGATACTTGAGAAAGCAGATATAATCTAACATGATATGAAATTAAGATGTCTAATTAAATACTCAACACTTTGCTATTAGCTACCCCATCATAGTGGGAAGACACGGACAGGGATGAGGAGGGTTAACATTGTTTTATTATATTAAGAACTCTGTAGAACTTGGACTTTCTCTTAACTTAGGTATTTAAATGGAAGCTGAGCATTTCATGCCAGTTATTAGAGCCCAAAGTCTTGCACTTACTTGTTTTGACACTCACCAACCCTGCTTTTTGGTCACATCCAGGTTGAGAGCTAAAGGATGAAAAGACAAAAAGACTACAACCCCCTACTGCCCACTATCAAGGCCCTCAGCATTTTTTTTCCCCGAGCACTTTTTAAAACAGTACCTTCTACATTTGGTGTTTAAGAAAGAACTTCCACAATTCTTTGAAAAGAGAGAAAATAGTAAAGTGGATCTAGCACCTGCACTTGCAGGCTTGTGGGTACAGATGGATGGCATGTGCACAGATGGATGGATGGAGGGGTGTGAAAGAAACTCTCCCATACGCTGGCAGAGCTAAAAAATAAAAGAAAAACAAAACAAAACAAAAAACTCTGTGGTCACTGACAGATCCACTCCAACTCTTCTATGTGTATATATGAGAAACGGATACAGTTGGATCAAGTGCACAAGCACTGCAGTTACCATGAGAGCACTGACAATTTTCGTATCAAGTGCCAAGGCAAAACAAGAAGTTCTGCGAGCAGACCTCACATCGCTTACTAGTGTGAGAGCATATAGAAAGCATAAAAGAAAAGAATGCAACTGAAAGGTACCCATTAAGAAGCAACAGCATAATCTCCGAGAAGTTGGGAAACCTTAACCAGAGGCAAAACAAACCAAGTGTCTGTTCAATTTTGGGGCTAATTACTACTCTGCACTGATCACAATATGTTGTTAAATATTACATCTTTACACAACCAAAATGGCAAGTCACATTAACTTATGCATATTCACATGCAGATTAAAATACTATATATATATGTGTGTATATATATGTATATATATGTGTGTGTGTATATATATATGTATATATATGTGTGTATATATATATGTATATATATAAAAAATACTTTTGAATTGTAAATTCAATGAACTACTCTCCTAAACTGTGATGGTAGCTATCCAGTAATTAGCAAGTACTAAAAAAAATAAATTCACTCAAGTTATTTCTTGAAATTGTTAGACACTTCTCTTTCAGGGCATTCAGCTATGTCTGTGGGGGTTCAATATCCCAAAATATAGAAAAACAAAGGCACATGTTTGAAGAAATTTCAGCTCCGTTTCACAGACTAACAAAATCAGCTTTGTCCCTGAAAAGCACATCAGAATCTCTCTTCATTAAGATTTATACAGAAATGAAAACATCTTTACTGACTACAAAACACGTCTTGTAGGGTTTGAGCAAAGATGCGTGATATGACATTAAGTGTTACTTTCATTTTGTAACTTTGGTACAGACAAAATAGACTGCATGCAATTGCAGAAACTTTGCTACTAGAATGGAAACCTCATGAAAGGAAAAAAAAAAAAAAAGAGGTAGTATTTACATTTGGATTGACTGCTGGGATACTAATGGATGAATTCATTTAAAGCATTCAGTCTAGAAAAAGGTCACTAATGCCTGACCAGTTCATCAAAAACTCATGTACTGCATGGGCCTTCAGGGCTTGGGGCGGGTTGGTGGGAAGAAAGAAGAGTTGCTTTGTTTTAAAATTTAGGCAGGCTATTGAAGACTAGTAAAGTTCTGCCACATGAATCCGGAGCAGGAGATTGACACCACTACAGTGTCCAGAAGTCAATGCACGAAGCACCAGCTAATTTCTACGAAATATCCTTCAGTTATAAAGTTTACATCTGCAGATAAAGTGAACTTAAACTAGAAGTACTAGAAAGAGTATTTGAAATATAGTAGCACACTACCCTATTAATACAGGTTTCATCTCGCCTTTATGGGTGGGACCAACCACACTTTAATGCAGATCTCTTGAAAATTTTATGAGGGTAGAGCCTTTTGAACACCCACATTAAATTATGCAAGACACAAGTAAGCTAAGCAATATTGCTTAGCACCCTGGCATTAACTGTAACCATGCTAGCTGGGGCATAGATCTATAGAACTCAGCTTTGCTGCATGGGAACACAGACTTGGAACAGCTGTGGGATTCTCTCAGTAGCTACAGTCAACTGTGAGACAGATGCCTATTTTGGAAGGACCCATGCCCGAGTCATATACGGGGAGACCACAGGAAAAAACTAGAGATACATGGTAGAAGGCCAAAATAAAAGCTACAATATCCTGCCATATCTACCACAGTTCTTTTCAGTGTGAGCAACAAAACTATTACAATTATATATATACACACTCATATATATAGCTATTCTAAGCTATTTATATATATACACACACACACTCCCAAAGCTATACATACTAAGATAAGCAGAACACTTATTAAAAAGCTTTTAGGTAAGAGAAACAAAATATCTTACTTTACACATTTTTAACTCTTCTCATAGCATACTGGTTCAAACTTAAATAAAATTCCTGACCTGAAAGCAATCACTAACAATGGAAATTCTGCAAACAGGATGTAGCTAAGCAGTCATACAAACTACAGAAAGTGAAATCAAGCTCCTTCTACCATAAGATTATTGGTTCTTGGTACAAACTAAAGGCTATTAAGATATTTTTAACCAGCAAATATTAATTGCAGTGCACACTGGGAATACCTGACAGGTAACAAGGCAATCTAAAAAAGTAATTTTAGATGTTGACCACACTGAGTTATCACTAAAACCATGAAGGGCACCTCAAACTATACATGTATTTATTTTCAGAACTTTTCAATACTTCTTGGTGAATACTTTGATGAAACTAGGTGAAAGTCTGTAAAAAGGAACAGCGATTGTAAAAATGAGTGGTCATTATTTCATCCTTGGATATACAAGAAATATGTAATTCATATGGCAGTGTATTTTTGCACATTTTGGTTAGGGTTATTTAAAGCTCTAAACACCGCCTTCCCTGCGCAATCCCCCTCCATCCAACTTTGATTCAAGATTTTAGCGGTAAAGCAAAATACTCAGAATTATCAAATGAGGTATAAATTTGCATCAAAAACATTTACCAGATGTAGTAAGCCTACATTCCATTCTAGTAACCAAATGAACAGTTTACAGAGAAGCATAAAGTAACCATTTGGTTTTGTAGGGAAAAAAAACAGCATCAGAAACTCCCCAGTGCTGTTAGTTTTTCTGTCATAATTTCTAAAGCATTTTCTAAATCATTCTAACTACAGATATTCCTTTCTCTAGCTTCTTAGTAACTGTTTTTATTGTAATCCACATACTGAAGCAAGATATTATCTACAATTGCCAGAAGTCACTATGGTCCTGCCACCTCAAAACTTATTTTTCCCAGTTTCTCCCCTCTCTCCAGTATGATAGTGTTATGGCTGTTTAAGGACTCAGTTGACACTACATTGCAGCAAAACTGGAGATATGGTTGTCTAGCAAATCAATAACTACCTTTTTTAAAAAAAATGCATATGAATAGAAAGCAAGCGTGGTCATTTGCAGTGAGAAAACTTCCAAACTATCAGTGCGACATTTTGTACAAGAGAAAAAGCAGCCCCTCTTCCCTGGGAGATGCAAGACCGCAGCTTTACCAAAATTCTCCCTAACTGGGGCCTCTTTCCCCTTTAGGCTGAACAAAGAACTGGAGACAGCAACAAAGAGAAGGGGGCGGCAACCATCATTCTGCCTCCTTTACTTTAGTAAAAAAAAAAAAAAAAAAAAGACAAAATAAAAAACCCAACACGCTAGACAGGCCCCACCATATCTGCCATTTCTGGACTGCGGCAGATTTGCCACAGCAACAGACGCCTTTGATACCCTGCTTGGTTCGGCCATTCCCCTCCATCTCCCACATGGTGACAGCACGTCAGGAACCAAAGCCTCCCTGCCTCCGGTTCCCAGCTGCTGCACAGGCATCAGGCTCCGACACCAACTTCAAGGATTCTCACAGAAGGAAGGGAGCAGGAGGGGAGTGTTATTTTAAGAAGGAAATTTGTAGCTACTCCTAGTTACGCGTTCGCCTTCCCTGTAACAAACAAAACCAAAAAACAAACAAAAAAAAACCCCAAAAAAAACCCCCCAAAAAAACCCAAAAAGAAAAGCAAGCCTAGAAGCTAAGAAAAATAAGTTTCCCCTGCTACGGGCAGAACTGCTACTGCAAACGCTAGGCCCTCCTTAGGAGCAGGAGCTTTCTGCACTTCTCAGGGCAGGCTGGCGGGCAAGCCTGGAGCCGCCGGGTCCCTTCCCCTCGCGCAAACGTGCGAACTTAGGAGACCTACAAGCAACTCTGCGCCCCACGCGCCGCCGCGCGGCTCGGGGCCTTCTGCTGGGGCGGCGGCCGCAGGGCAGGGCCGCCCCTCGGCGGGGGCAGCCGCGCGCCGGGCCGGGCCGGGCGGGTGCCGAGCCCACACACGGCCGAGGCTCCCCGCCGGAGGAGGGGCCACGCACGGCGGCGGCTCCAGCGCCTGCACGGAGCGCGGATGAAGGGGAGTGTCCCAAGTTTTTTCTTCCGCCTCCCTAATTTTATTTTTTTTGTGTGTGTGTGTGTGTTGGGGGAGGGTTATGGTTATGGTTAGGGTTAGGGTTAGGGTTAGGGTTAGGGTTAGGGGTTAGGGTTAGGGTTAGGGTTAGGGTTAGGGGGGGGGGGAGGGGGAGGGGGGGGGGGGGGGGAGGAGGAGCAGCCACCACCACGGCCGCCGCCGCGCTCCCCGCAGGGCCCTCGCCTCCCGCCGCGCAGCCCCAGCCCCTTCCACCGCCTTCCCCGGGCCCCGCAGGTGGATGGCGGCGAGGCCTGGCCGGAGCGGGGGGCGCCGGGGCAGAAAGGCGGCCTCTACCCGCGCCGCCCCCGCCGCGCTCACCGTCGTAGTAGTAGCAGACTTTCTTCTTGCCGCCGCCCTGACTGTACGCCATGGGGCCGCCGCGCCGGGACCGGGACCAGGACCGGGGCCTGGGCCTGGGCCGGGCCGAACCGGGCGGCGCTGGAGGTCGAGGCGAGCGCGGAGCCGGCGGGGAGGGAGGGGGCACGGAGCGGGAGCGCGCGACGCCGGCCCCGAGCAGCGCGAGCGGAGCGAGCAGGGGGCGGGGAACGGCGGGCGCGCCCAACGCGCGCTTGTCGGGGGGGAGATAGCAGGAAAGCAGGTGGGGAAGGCAGAGCGCACGAGCGCTAGCTCCGCTCCATAGGTTCTCTCGAAGGCTCCGTGCGCTGCAGCGGAGCGGTCACGGGTGGGCGGCTGGCGCGGAGCGGCTTTTTTCCAGTCGGCGCCTGCCGCGTCCAGCCCTACGTCCCTCCGTGCGGTGGTACAGCCCGGCGGCGCGAGGGAGCCCGGCGCCGCGGCCTTGCCTTGCCTTGCCCCGCCCCTCGCAGGGGCGCATGCGCCGCCCGCCTGGTCGCCTGTTAGCGGCCGCTGCATTGCTGTCACATGGCGGCTCGGGGAAGGGGCCGGAGGGGAGCTCCCGCCGCCCGGGAAGGGGCGGGCTGCCCCGCCGGGACGGGGCTCGCCGTGTCCGCGCAGCTCGCGGAGCCGGCACGGGGCCGCCTGGCCCCGTGGGGCGGCCCAGAGCGCGTTCCCGCCTGCGGCCGGCCCTTATGGCGCGCGCCCCCGGCCCAGCTCCCCTGAGGCGGAACATGGCGGTAGCACAAACGCTCCGTCCCTAGGGCTCCTGTCGACCGCCCCCCTCCTCCTTTTCGGTTCCTGGCGTAGTTGTGCCGTGTCCCCGCAGCGGCACCTCTGCTGCTCCAGTGCTGGCCTTACATGCGTGCAGTTCTGATAGAACTCGTGAAAAAAACCCCCACATGACTCCCGCACAAGAGCTCGTCCCACCGCAGCTTTGCCCCCTGGCTCCCCAGCACCAGGAGGGGCTGCAGTTGCAGACGAGGGTGCTCCTGGAAGCACCGGCTGCATCCTCCATGTCGCTGCGCAGTGGGGGTAAGGTCCCTCTTCCGGGCAGCACTCAAAGTTTGTTTTATCGTGCACATGGCAATTACTTTTTCCCCAAAATAAAGCGAGCTACGAGATCAAAGTAGCTGTGTTTATTATGTATAGGGCTTGGTGGCTTCTGGATCAAGTTTCAGTTTAACGTGTACCAGTGAGTTTTCTGTGCCTTGAGTTTAGTTACAGGTAGGCTGTGAAGGAAGAAGTAAGTAGTTAAGGTGGTCACATTTAGGCTTAGCCAATAGCTGCAGCATTTTTATTTTTATTTTTATTTTTATTATTTTTATTATTTTTATTTTTATTTTGCATTTGTGTGTATTTGCATCGATTCCAGGGTTCACAGTTCTTGTGTCCTTTCAGTCACTGATGGTCACCAACAGAAGATTTTTTAGCCAACATGAAAGTCTCATATCCTGGCTATAGGGACTCGCACTCAATTTAAAAGTCTTGACCAGGGTTCCCTGATTTATTAAGGATTCTGAGAGTGCCTTTAAACCCTGTTTCAAATGCAGTTTTATGTCAGATTATGTAAATGCCTATCCTTTATCACTGTCAGTCAGCAAAACCAGCATGGGCTCAAGCAGAGGTTAGATGTCTGCTCCCAAGATCAGGAAGTTTTCACTATTGCAGGTACCTAGCACAAAGTTAGGCCCTCTTGGTTGATTAGTTTTCTTCATAATGTCACAGAGAACCAACTGCAAAGTGTGCTTAAGTTAAGCCCTGGTAAACAATCAACACATCTTCAAGATAAACGTAGGACAAACTGAAATAAAAATAGCTTGTTCATTTTTTTCCTCTCTTTAATGCCGTAATGAAAGGATATTATTTGATCATGTAGCCAAGTGTTTTAGCATATGTAGAAAGCATTTAACATATTATATTTGGGATTCTTTAATCATAGATATAACAAAGGCACAAAATAATCCTTGTAGTCTGTCATGCAGCTGACTTTGTGCTACAGATTATAGCAAAATACCTGCATAATATTGTTTTCCACAAAAAGCATGATACTATTCACTCACTGGTAACATTTTTTGCCACAGTCTACATATCTACATGCAATCTGCATTTGAATGGAATGATACCAGAAGCTCCTTGCATTATTGGTTACCTAGTATATTAATATAGTTTTCCCCTGAGCATACACAATTTCATTGGCCAGCTACTTGGTTTCGTAGTTGCGTAATAAGCAAGGAATATTTTTACTTGTACTATACAGGGAATTCAATACAAACAAGAAAGTACTGCCAAAGTTCTCCTTGGGGGCTTTGTGTAAAGGAAAAAAAAGGTTCTTTACTTAATGTAAGTAAATACATTTACTATATTTAACTATACTAACTATAATTAGTTTCAAGTGGCTACTCAACCTGATATAGGAACAGATCGTTTTGGTTTAATTTAAGGCAGTGACATTAGCTAAGTCAAAAGAAATCACTTTGCTTTCAAATGAAAAATAACTACGTGCATCTTCTAGTATTTAAATATATATTAGATCTTTTTCCCTCATTTAGAAAAGTTCCTAGAATAGCAGCTTACATTGGAAGGAATCAAGTACAGACAAGCCTAAAAGTTACTCTTTAACCTGAGAGATGTGAATTAGCTCATTAAATTGCAATAATCCAGTATTACACTGGAGACATAATTTGATTCAATAGGTCAGGAAAGCTTAACTTACTTTCAAGTATTTTATCCCATATTTTGGGCTAAAATCAGTGAGAAAATGATGCACAAATTTTAACACCTCATTGTTAGCCAACATGAAGGAAAAGTCCACGCAATTAGAAAAATCTTATAATCACTTTCTCTTCCTTCTTCTAAATCCCCATCTATCTGACATGTTACTTGTCTTTGATCTAACTGCAGTGAAAAGACAAGAAAGCCGCTCTAACCAAGCACCTCCTCTCTATCGATCTTTCTCAGTTGTGCAGTACTTGCACATCAGTTGGTGTAAGAACTAATGGTGCAACCACTTCTAAAAACTTTCATCACCCTGTTCAGGGCTGAGAAAAATATACACATTAGTGATTTAAGGGAAAATAGAATTCAATACTGTTTAAAGTTTTATGACTAATAATTCCCTCAAGGCATGTTTTTATGATAAAACTAAGTTAACTTTATTTGTAGTAATGGCCAGCTAAGTAGGGAATCTAAGTTCATGGAAGTGAACTGGCAGAAAAATATGCTGTTGCCTTTTTTCTTTTTTCCTCTGTGGTGGATTTTTGTTGTTGTTATTTTTGTTTTGATTGTACAGATGGATGCTTTAGTCAGTCCAATGTGGAGCCAGAGAAAAGCTGATGTCAGAGCAAGAGAAGCAGTGGGACCATGATGCTGGAAGTAGGGGAGAAGGTGATACAGCAGAACCTCATTCACCCTTAGCAACATCAGTGTACTGATATAAAATCCCCAGATTAAGGGTATATCAAGACATGAGTAGTGTACAGTGGATCACTCCTCTCAAATAGCTCCTGAAGTGATTCCGTTCTTTAGAAACTAAACTGATATAAAGCAATGTCCACATAATTATTTGTATCAGTTACCATAGATTAAATAAATAAATAAAGTGAATAGGTGCATACTTCTCATACATTCCAAGGCTCTCAGTTTGAATTTCCTACCTGATTGAGTCTTGGCAATGGATAAGTTGGCAGTGAATAAAAATAGAATAAATGGAATTCTGGAGTCAGTGAATGGTTCGATGCTAGAGGGACAAGCCTGCTAGCTGTTCAGTTACATACTCATAACCAGTGCCAGGATAAAAAAAAAAAAAGAACAGACTGGTTGAAGATGGATGTGTCTGAGGAGACACGCAGTTATGAGCATGCGGATGAGATCTTTGGCTCTTTGTTTCCTGCAGGAATTATTAGCAAGCTGTGGATCAGCAATCTCATTATTGCAAAGTCATGAATGTTCTTTCTCTCCTCATCTGTTCTTAGTGTGAATACATCACAGGTGCAGTGTACCACAACATTTGTCTGCAGCACAGCAAACCCGAGAATCAAAGAATAGAAGCAAAGGGGAGCAAACAGCATTTTTAACAGGACAAGTCTTGAAGAAAGGTTTGTCATTTAGAAGTTTGTAGAAAAACAGGATTTCATTCCAGAAGCCTAGTGGAAAAAAAATCATCAGCTCTCTCAGATACCGAAATATCCATTCTATGTCAGGTTAATGTCACACTAGAAACAATATTAATTTTACATATCATGGCTTGTGATTTACTGGTAACTTTCTGCAATGGTATACAGATTAAAATATTATATTGTACATATGGTTTATATATTGGCACTTTACTAGCAACACTACCAAGAAGTACACTTTAGAAAAGGAAGTACGTTCTTCTTACCCCTTTTTGCCATCGTTTTGCCTGGAGCCGTTGATATTGATGTGCTGGCTGTACAGTTGCTTCTCTGCCAAGTTTTCTGTTTCCTCACCTCACCCCGCAGCATAAGCAGATTTCTTCAGGGATATCACGTTCCTGCAGGTGGTGACTGGGAGATCAAAGCACTTGATGGGCAAGCTGAAACAAGTTTCTTGGCATTGAAATGTCCAAGGAGCAAACTAAAAGAGAGTTCCTCTTTTGTGCAGAAGAAAAAAGAGATAAAAAACTCTCCATTAGATGTTTATAACCCATGCCCATGCATTTTCATTTGCTGTATAGTCAGTTTTAGCCCTTATTATATCTGAGTTTAGGGTTAAATGATGTCATGGCCACATCTATGCTGTTGGACTCTATGGTACTTTTTCTGTTTCCAGATTTGGCAGTGTATGCAAACAATAGGGAGATTGTGCTGAGACAAGGCTCTCTTTCATGCAGCTTTCTAATCTTCTCAGTCCCTTCACTGGCTTCTGCGCAGGTCGTAGGTACCTTCACTGTCACAAATCAATTCTGGGCACACAAACAGGCAGGATGCATCCTCTCAGTGCAGCAGCCACCAATGTGAGAGGTGTGGGGACCAGTGTTCTCCAAAGCATAGAGCAATGAGGTGACTGTGTTGAGCCAGATCTTCCAAATAGTCATTCGGCATCACAATGGGGAGTGATGTCCCTTAGCCTACAGCTAAGAAGGAGGGAAGCATGAAATGTGAGTGGATAGGACAGTGTTATAGGGTCATCCTCTACACAGGCCAGGAGGAATGGTGGGAGTATAGCCTGCATTAGCAGGGTTATGGACAAGAACAATCTGTGACTGCTATGTATCCTGATTATAGATAGCTTGATTCTTTCATACCTCCAATCTTAAGTGGCCCTCCCTCTCACTTTTTTCCCGATATAGTTAATTCCAAAGTCTCTTGGTGGCCAAACATTTCTATATTTAAGTGTTACATGATACCTTAGGTGTTCAAAAAGGTGAAGGGAAAAAGGAGCGGGTTGAAAAAGGTTCAGAGTTGATCTGATGGGGACATGAGAAGAAAACTCAGAGCCTCAAAGTGAATTCTTTAATTCCAAGCTTTAGCTAACTTATATTGATTTTTTTCCCCCCTCAGAAGTGATTTACCTAAGCATAAATGTCTATGCAGACAAATAGGATAGCATGTATGCTAATTATACCAGTGGAGGATCTAGACAAGTGACATTCCAAAGGATTTCTAGAATTTCAGTTTTCTTAAGTAGCCAAACCTATTTTGAGAGCAGTGTGTACCTATTTCTATTACCACTACTGTATTCATGTCAAAAGTTTTAACAATTAATAAATATATCTTCAATCTCATAAGAGACCCGGGTCTTAAAGCAGAATACAGCAGACAGCAAAGGCTCTACTTCTGGCATGAAAAACAAAAAACTAAATCTCTTTTTTTTTTTTCAATTCAGATATTTAGTACTTTGTCATGGACTATATGAATAGCTCAGGCTACTCTGTCATACACAGCCTATGGTCTAGTTCTGCACAAATTAATTTTTGTTGAGCCTCAAATTAAAGCAGAAATTAATACTATCCGTGTAATGTCCCTGATTTTTTTTCTTTTTTAGATGGTAACAATATCCTGAATTGAGGTGATAATATGGAGTTTTCACAATATTGTGAGCCACATTCTCAAACTGCTGGATAAATATATGAAACTGCATCTGTCTACCACCTATTCCAGGAGTGGGAAATAAATATGTACAAATATGTTTAACAAAAAGCTACAGAAACAAATATTTTCAAACTCTCAACCTAAAAAGAGCAGACAGTGATTTTACCAGTTAGAGAATCCAACCAACACAATTACTGCATTTCAAACAACTGGCAGATGCTCCATGTTGTCTAGTGTTCTCTAGTTTCCAAAGACTAATAAAGGATTATGCCAAAGCCGATGTTTTTCACGAGAAGAAAAACAAATCTAGTCACATTTCTTGGCACTTTTTAAAAAGAAAAATATTGATTTCTGTTGCATCTGAAGACAAGTTCAGTCTCATTTTAAGCTGTTATTCTGATCTTTGAAGTGACTCCCTCAGGGGGATATATTCCACATCAAGCGGATATAATGCAACTGAAATTTAAATGGTGGGAAGAAGGGTTGTTTTTAGTTATTGTGCTGTGTTTAGCCATGCCTAACTCTGTTTCAGTGTTCTGTGCGTATTCTGGAATACAGGCAGAATTCTATGTACTTTTGTCCTGAAAATTCTTGAACTGACAACGGTCTGAGTCACCTTCTGAAAAAGAGAGAAGGCAAAGAGCATGTACCAGTACCAGAGTATAATAACTCAGTCCCTCCCCTAAACCTAATGTTCTCTTCCAAATCTGCAGCTGAAAAAGCAGAGAGAACTGCTTCTATATTGTCTTTGGAAACCACTTGTACAGTTTCACGGAGTTGAGAGATGGGATAAGTGGCTGATAGTTTCATGGAGTGTATCTCCTCTATTGACCTTCTTCCTTTTATTAGGGAGACATGGAAATTTATATTTGTGTTAGACTTTGCCCAAAGAGTCATGTGAACTAATTCATTCATTTTTCAAATCTCTACTCCATATAAGTAGAAAGTGATGACCTCTATAAATTATGTTTCCCTTTTGTTTAGTATCATGGCATTGTATGCAGATAAATACTGACACATATAAATTGTTCTGCTTGATTATTCCCAGGATGTGTCCAACTGAGAGAGCTGTAGACTATAAAACCTTGTTTGTACTCAGAAGTAAACCAAAACTCAGGTGCAACTCAACAAAGCCAGAGTCTTTTTTAATCTTTTGCAGTTATGTTAAATTTTTACGGTTATATTCTTTCAACTATCACAATCACCAGCATTACACTGTACTATAACTCGTTCATAATGATACATCATATATATGTATATAATGATTATATAATGGGATAATGATTATATAATGGGGTAATGTCTTTGAAGTAGGGAGTAGAGGTTCTGAAAGAAGCTATTACAAGAGCGCCCTTGAAATATTCTTCTGGCAGTTGTCTTGCTGTTAACAGACATCTAGAATTTTCATTAACTTTCATTAATACTTTCTTATTCAGGGGTCATATGAAGGAAAAAAAATACATTGTAGTTTACCTTTATAGGTTGATGGGATGCCATCTCTAGAAGAGTGTTCAGAGGATCAAGCGTGTGATTGTTGCATGCATGATCTTCTGAATAAGCACTTCCCTGCCAACCCAAAAGCAATGTTGGGGTTCCTGAGCTCAGTAGTCTTGTCAGAACATTGTGTATTCTTGTGTATTCTCAACTTCAGCATGCAAACACATAATATCACTGGTAAGTATTTTAAGATTCCTTTGTGAATGAGGAGCAGGAATAAATACGATGACATTGCAGGTGTTCTTGTTCTTTCTACGATAAGTCGTGGTAGCAGGGCGGTGACATTTCAAACATTATCAATTGGTAGCGAAGCTGGTTCTCACTGAGATGGATGTGGGAGATCATTCCTCAGAACATTTTAGTTAAGGTTCTGAAAGTGCAAGCAGATGCCTCTACATCTGTTAGTCTCTTCACATGTTTGAATGCATCTCACCGACCACATTAGCCAGAGATTTCATTCTAATGGAGACAGCAACAAAGACACCTCCCCTCACCTCCCAAGCTTTTAGGATCTGGAGAACAAAGAAATAACATTTTAAAGATGCCAACTGCTTACCAGCTAAATCCATACTCTGCATATGATAACTATTAATACTCAAAGAAGTGTTGCAAGAGATGTGTTTTAATGCATTTAGAATAAATGGATGAAATTTATTTGCTAGCAATATTCCTCTATGCCTGAAAGACCTAGTAATCTAAAGAAAATAGGTAACTGTTCTTCTGCATGAGAAACATAAGGGATAAAATGCATTATAGGGTTTATATGGACAATTTCAAAAAATGAATAAACAAGGAGGGGCAGGAGGGGATACAGTGAATGACTAAATATGAAGAAGCATTTGCTCATTATACTACTTGCAGTAACTGAATAGTTAAAAATGATTTGTCATTCATAATAAGATATAAACATGTTTTTATTTACTTTATAGAAGTAATTCAACCAGTTTTCATTTATATTTATTTAGTAGGTTGCATTAGTTTTCTTGACTCTGAAATATTTCTGTATACCTATTAGTAATATTATTCTTATCATCATATATTTAGGACATATTATCAGGACCAAAGATCTGTGAATTTTAATTAAAATGTTAGTATTAGTCAAGTTCTGCTGCTGATGTCAATCTACCCAAGCATTTATTTTCAGTGACTTCTCATGTTCCATTTCTTTTCCCTTTGCAACGTTGATATTACACTAAAAAACAATGAAATAAATCCTGTGTTGCAGTCAAAGGAATAAAATCAGCAAAGGGTTCACACCTGTTATTAAAATACCCCCATAACTCTGTTAGGAGTCAGAGAGATAGACTCATGATAAAGGAGAGCCTGAAAGGAAAGCCTGATTGGGGAAAAAATCATACTTATTCCATAGATACACAGTAGCAGTATGTGCCTGGTTAACTGTTTCAAAGCAAGGTATACACTCAAGCAAAAAAACAAACAAACTCCTAAGCTTCCTCCCTATGCTTACCCTTTCAGGAACAGGGAATCCCGGGTCTGTTTCTGCACAGCAGCTACAGAAGACCTGAACAGTGTTGCTTTTCTCTCCTTGAGATCCGTCCTGTGTGTTTAGTTTAGCTGGGAAGCTATGGATGAGATTTTCTCTGGAAGAGGAAAGAAAGTTCTTCTTCCCAGAGGTGCAGTTCCACAGAATACCGTGAGCCAATTAAGCAGGTCATTGCTACCAAAGCCTGCTGCCTCCTCCTTCTGCTGCACCTCACGTGCAGCCTCAAGCCATACTGATTAATTTGAACTGCGAAGCTGGTTCAAGTGGCTTAACAGAAAATTAAAGTTTCAAAGAAAACAGTTTTTCTTTTTTCTTTTTGTTAGATTAGCGAATCATATTGACTCATCGAATACCGATATATGCATCAGGATTAGCACAATAGATAAGACAAGGTGGCATGTCTGGAATAGAGAGCAGTGGCTTGACACCACGCTGCTGAGCCTGGCAGACATGGACAGAAAGACAAAAGGCCCTTGAACAGGATCCCCTTAATGGCACCGCAGGAACAGGAGGAGCAGCAAAGTGCTTCTGCTGGAGCACTTTGCTCCTGCTTGTGCAGGCTGCCCAGCAGGAGGCACAAGAGGGGCTAGTCGAGGGGAGAGAAGGAACCGGGAAGAGCAGGAGACAAATGAACTGTTTTATTGAGGCTGCACAAGGAGAGGTGGGAGCTGCTCTCAGATGGTGACTCTGCAGACCTTCCCTTGGATGTGGAAGGACAGGCCTGACTGGGTTTCTCCTGCCCAGTGGTCGTGTTGACACCACTTGCATCTCTGGAAAGGCAGTTGCTTTGGTGCTTTGGTGGCTAATCTCCTTTGAAAGACCTCATGACCTAGAGTTCTTTTGGACAAACAACCAAGGATAGAGTCACAATGTAGTGTACCAGGGAGAAGGCTTAGCCAAGGGATCGCCTGTACACGGTGGGATTTTCTTTTCCTTGCTGAGGTCTATCAGTGCAGGCATTAACGTCTGCTGAAATGTYGRGTAGAGGAGGCTCTTAAGAGTACTGTAGCCCCGTGCCATGCAACCCACAGACATCTTCCTGGATGGAACCCATTTTGGAGCAGACAGCACATTCAGGTGCCGGATCAYGCACTGCAAATCACTCTACAGAATTTTTCTGCMGTCAGCAGCATCTGTAGGGGTAAGAACCAGGAGGAGCAAATGAAGTGTTGAAGAAATGTAGCTGCTGTGTTTGCCGGGTAAAAACACTGTATAGCCCCTGCACGTAACCCGCACACAAGTGACCCTTAAGTTCACCATGGCCTAGAGAATGAAAACACAGCTAACTTAGAAGTTACTGCCCAATGCTTAGAGACATGCTTGGACGCGCTTAGAGATGGTCTCCAGGATGAGCTGCTCCATGCCCTCTGGAGGGTGGAACTGAGGTTGACTCTCCTCGAGGCACCTGACTGCTCCTTCTTGTCCCTTTTGATGACTGGAGGGATGGTGACTTTCCTCCAGTGGAAGCTCTCCTGTTCTCCGTGACCTCTCTAAAATGAGAGAGAGTGGTTTGGCCATAATGCCCGCCAGTTCCCTCACCACAGGGGATGTTGGTGCATCCCCTCAGGACCTGTAGATTGCTGGGTGTCTAAATAATACCTATATGTGACCTCTAAGGCAATCCTGTTCAAGCAGGAGAAAGTCTTCCTGTATCCAGAGAGAAGGTTTGCCTTCCTTGTTCCCACTCCACGGGCTGGTTAGCAGCCCCCCCCAACTTCTGTGGCAAGACAAGCAGAAGAACCTATTTAAAAACCTCAGCAGCAAAAGGAAGACTGTGGAAAATGTGGGTGTGATGGTGAAAGGGGTGTGTGCCCTGGTTACAGAAGGCCCAAAAAAGGCAGAGTTCCTGAATGCCACCTTTRCCTCAGTCTTCCCTAAGGATAGCCCTCTGGAATTGGAGAGGCTGGAGATAAAAGGAGAGGTCTGGAAGATGTGCTCTTCTTTGAGGAAGATGCCCTACAGATCTCTTAGGTAAAGCTGAGAGGCACCACTCCATGGCTGGGAGGGAATGCACCTCAGAGTACTGTGGGAGCTGGAGGATGTTATTGGTAAGGTGCTCTCCATCAYGGGAAGGTTATGGAGAAGAGGAAGGAAGGCAAATTCTTGTGAGGAGGCAAGTAGAGATGAGTCACCCTCACCTCCATCCCTTYGGAGGTGATGAACAAGTCATCCTCAATGTGGTCTTTAAGCATGTGGAGGGCAAGAAGATGCTCAGGGGTAGTCAGCGTGGATTCAGCACGGGGAACTTTTGTTTAAGCAGTGGGATCACCTACTCTGATGGAATAGCTGATGGTCTAGATGAGGGGAGAGCARTGGGTGTTGTCTAGCTTGCCTTCAGCCACATCTTTGACACAGTATCCCATAAGCTGCTCACAGGCAAGCTGAGGAGTGTTTGTGATGTGGATGGACACTGATGTGCATGTGAGCTCAATGGCAGAGCTCAAAGTCTTGAGAGGAGTAGCAGAGAGGCTGGCATGTCTGAAGATGTGTAGCTAGCGGTGTCCGCCTGAGGTGCGTATTGCTTGCAATCCTCAGTCCCGTTCCATTTCTTCCTCAAGGAGCTGGCTGAAGGGAGAGAGTGGCTGCTCAGTGAGCCCCCAGCAGATGGTACAAAGCTGGGAAGCAAGGCTGACGCAGCACAGAGCCATGGGCAGACTGGAGAGCTCAGCAGACCTGGGAGTCTCTGTAGCAATGAAAATGTGTCAAAGTTGAGGAAATTGATCATCACTGCTGAATGGAGCAGGGACAGAGAGGGAAGGAACATGCAAGAACACTTGTAACTGTAACGGAACCCCAGCWAGAGGAAAACCACGGGATTGATAAGGTGGTGTGAGTTTCCAAAGCGGTTTCATCAAGCACCACCAAGGTGGACACGCATTCATCATCTCGTTCTGGCTCCTTGGCAGCATTCAGACTCTTGAGGCATTTCAGTGGCAGTGTCTGAAGAGCGAGCAAGAGAAGCAGCCAGGGCTGCTCTYGCACGATGCCGCAAGGAAGCAGACGTGGACGCTTGCATGTCCTTGCAAAGCAAGGAGGTGGTTATGGAGTGCTGAGGAGGGCAGCCCTTGTGGTGAGGAGAGGTGCCCGTCTCGTGACTCTTGAGCCCACACGGCCGCTCGTGCTGGCGGCGGCCACGGACGGAGCGCGGCGCAGCTGCGGGACCTCAGACACAGCCCGTCAAAGGCTGC
>PTEX01000299.1:774946-816522 GCA_003342815.1 Eudromia elegans | reverse complement strand
GAGGCAGCTCCAGCCATGCATAGACAGCCATGCGCACAAACATCATTGGACAGAGGAAAGTGCTAGGCCAGAAAGACCTGGCGCTGCACAAAAGATACCGAGAATCAGAAAATTCCTATGATATTGCAACTGTGCGGCCCTAATGCTCAGCACCGAGGCAGATGAAAGTCAAGTGACGGCGTCTCCGTCAGAAAGAAATGGAGGAAGCCGGACACAGCAAAGGGGAGAAGCCCTTTGAAAAAGATTCGGCGAGGCAACGATGCAGGGAAGACTACCCTGAAAGGGCACCGGGAAGACGCAAATCCAAGACTGGCCTTCAAAGAGGAASATGTGGCMTATAAGGCCTTCACGATGGTCACAAATAAGAACAGCCACCAACGGTCACGATCTGGAGATGGAGGGATGAAACATCCCCAAGCTGCATTTGGGGCGCAAGATGAGATTTACTGATGCTATAACGGCGACTCAGGCCAGGCGGGAAGACAAAGGATGCCTACGGCACGACCATCACGCCATGCCGGATGTGTTCCGGAAACCAAAGAAGAGTGAGCTGGAGACCTGACCGAAACGGCGTGCGGCTACAGCGCACGCTTCAGGGACGCGGATTGGAGCCGCCTGCCCTAGCAAACCCGCTCTCTCTCCTGCACGACACCCAAAACTTCACCCTCACGCAACACTCATCCACAAGAGATATTCATAGTACACAAGCTGGTGCTACAAGCACACAGTCAGGATAGCCCAACACCTGCTATCCCTTCACTTAGCTTGAGCAGAGCTCTRGGTCATCGCAGGACTTCGGGAGCTGTCCTCAACTGGCTGACGCTGCTTCTTCCATCTTGGACGCTCCGTTCACCTCCGTCATCTGCCAAACCGGAGTAYAAGCAGTCACCCTCATRAGAATCTGTCCCTACCTCATCCACAAAAACAGTSTCTCTCTGTCATCCCGCTCACCTGCRCCRTGCCGGATCCTCACTCCGTTATCAGGGCTGCGATGGCACCCGTGACAGCTAGAAAAAGTACTGAGTCATCTGCTAGTCAGAAATTACTCCTCCTAGATCTACTGACACACCATTCTATCCAGTCACTTGGCCTCACCTCAGATCCTCAGCCGTGAATGCAAAAGGCCCACGTGGCGCTCAAAAAGGCAGAGGAAAAGCAAGTCACCGGAAGGCGGCCCAGGAACATGCCATCGTGTAGAAAATAAACCAAGCGCGTGCCTTCTCACCTGCTCTTAGTTCTGCCCACATGATTTCTCCTTTTGGCAACCCCAAGCACAACCTGGAAAAAAAACAAAATAAACAATAGGATGGCACACCTTGAGGGGATGACCAAAACCAACAAAAACAAACAAAAAAAAAATCACACCTCATCTGCTACAATACACCGCTACAACATCCTTACCTCTTTTGTGAGCTCTTCCGACACACCAACCTGCGCTTTGCAGCCACTACGCTTGCTGCGGCACCTGTAAAATCGGAACAAAATCGGGCGAGAGGAAGGGGACCGAGTGGATGCCACACATACGCCAGGCTCCGCATCCTCTCACGGGCGGACGCTCACCTTGCCGTGATCCTCTGGAATGGAAAGGACCCGCTGTTGCYATTGCTCAGCGCCTACAGACTCAAAGGAGAAAGTCATCAAGAAAGCCCACAGACCACATCGCTCTCCTTCCAAGAGCCCTCTAGCTCATCATCTTTTTAAGAGAGGATCCCTTCTTAACTCCAACTCTTTTGGGAACCCTGGTACCGCTGCTGTGCATTTGAAAAACAAACCAACGCCAACCTGTCTGACTTGCATAAATTTGTCCCCCCCAAAAAAATCAAATGGATGACACACAGGGTGGCCTATTGCTTCCCCAGGCCATTGCCACCACAATCCCCGCACTAGTACAGCCAACTCCTGCAGGTGAGGCAGCTCCAGCCTGACACAGACAGCCACACACAGAAACCATCATCAGAAAAACAGATGAAAGCCCTATTATCACACAGAAGATGCCAAGGGCTAGAAAAATCCATGGCACAACTGTGCAGCCCTGATGTTCGGCACAGGCGAGGAAGAAAAGCAAATGCCRGTATCCGTATCAAAAAGGGGCCGAGAAGGCCAGAGATGCTGATGAGGAGAAGGCCTTTGAGGAAGATCTGCCGCTGCAAGAACGCAGGAAAGATAGTCCCGAAAGGGTGCCGGAAAGGCGTGACGCGACACTGACCTCCAAAGAGGAAAAGGTGGCCGATAAGGCCTCGATGACAACGATGAAGATGAATGGCCGCAAACGGCCGAGAGACCCCGAGTCCGAGGGACGCGATGCCCCCGACCTGTGTTCGCAGGACGAGATGGGATTTGTTGACACGACGGTGACGACTCAGACCAGGCTGAAAAGCAAAGGATGCCTATGGCACTACTAGCGTTGCGCTATGGCAGATGCATTCTGGAACGCAAGGAAGGAGAGCGAGCTCGAGACCCGAGCGAGACATGGAACAGCCACAACACAGACCACACTGACAGAGGCTGGAGCTGCCTGCCTGAGCGCTCCCATACTTTCTCCTCTGAAAGACCCAAAATACTCGCCTCACACACTGCTCCTCCACAAGAGACATCCATGCTACATGGTCTGGAACCAGATAAACATCACGCCCAGCAAGACACCCCAATACCTGCCACCCCTCAACTTAGCTTTGCCGGAGCACAAGGTCACCGTGGAACTTCGGGAGTCGTTCCCAGTTGGCAGAGGCATTCCTTTCTATCTTATTCAGTTCCATTTGCATTTGTCACCTGCTAAACCAGAATTGGAGCGATCATCTCTATGATGAACAGGTCCCGCCTCTACTGTGTAAAAACCCTCCCCCAAGTACAGTTGTCGCTCTGCGCACCTGGATCCAGTTGTCCCGGGTGTCCTCACAACCGCAATACCGAGGCATATGTACACTTAGAACAAACAGAATAGCTGTGCGACGCTTTTGTTAAGCGGGGAGGATGAGTCCTAGAGCTACCAAGACTATTATCCTTAGATATTGTACCTCACCTCCARTCCTCAGCTGTGACTGGAAAAGGCCCGATCGGTACCTGAAAAGGCAGAGGAAAAGCAAATTAGAGTGGCGGCCAGCGACGCTGTGCCACCCAAAAAAATCAACCTAATATGTAGGTGTGGGCAGTCCCCCTCTCACCTGCTCTCTCTCCTTTCGCTCATGCAGATTCTTCTCTGGGGGACCCCAAGCAAAATCTACAAGGGCTAAGAGAAGAGCGAACCTTGAAAAGACAGCAAAAAAAACCCATACCCTGACCACAGCAATATCTCACTACAGTACCTTTACCTCCTCTGCTGGCCGACCGAACCTCTAGCCTCTGCGCCTGTACAGCTCTGCCGACCACAGCACCTGTAGAAGTAGAACACAAGCGGGCGAGAGGGATGATGTCTGCCCAAAAACCACCCGACGCCAGGCTCCGCTTCATCTCACGGGATGAGGCTTGCCTCGTGGTGCTCTTCTGGAAATGAGTGTCCCGCTCTCTGCATTACGTGGCGCCTCACCATGTACAGGCGCAAAGCGAAAAGTCATCAAGAAAGCCCACGGATGGCAACACTCCTTCTAACAACTTCCTAGCTCACCTTCTTAGTTAGGGCAGGAAGCTTTCTTACTCCATCTCTTTTGTGAGGCCCAGGTACCCTGATCTGTATTTAAAAAATAAAAATCATACAGCGTCCACCTGCCCCACCAACCAACACCCACAGACCAAAAATAAACACATCAAGGGGATTACCCACAGGTCAACCCACCGCCACCCCAGGCCATCACAGCCATGCTCCACACACGGCTACAGCCAACTTCAAGCGAGGCAGCCCCAGCCTGAGGCACTGACAGACACACAGAGAAAAATCCATGAAAGCTCTACACAATAACCGTTAATACCACACAGAATATACATAGGATGATGGTCCTATGACATGAGTGCTATGCAGCCCTGAGGTTCAGCTCAAGGCTGAAAGTCRAAACAGGAGCACGCATGTCAGAAAAGGACCAGAAAAGCCAGAGATCGCGAGTCAGAAGTGGTTGGCTAAAAAAGATTTGAGGTCGTGACGATGCAGGGAAGGTAACCCTGAAAGTGTGCTGGGAAGCCACAAAATACAGACCTCTAGCGAGGAAAGAGACCAAAAAAGCCTCAAAGACGATCGAAGATCACCGGTCGAGAACGACCGGAAGAAAGTCAGAGGGACGGAACGACGCTTAGCGGCATTTGCAGTACAAGATGGGATCTGCTGGTAGAATGATGATGATGAATCAGGCCTGGCAGAAAAAGAGGATGCCTATGGCACTAGTGTTGCACAAGGCAAGATGTATTCTAGAATACAAAGAGCAAGAACACTCTCGAGACCCGAGCAAGACAGTGCAACTACAACACACCATAGACACACAGGCTGGAGGTGCCAGGCCAAGCACACCCGTACTTTCTCCTCAAACACCCAAAACACCTGCCTAGCACCACTCTGGTATGAGGTATGCRTGCTAGAAGGTGTGGACTACATACATACAGTCAAGACAACCCAGCACCATCTACCCCTTCACTTAGCTTTTGCAGTGCTCAGCACCGTGACAGGACCTCAGGAGCAGTCCTCAGTGGCCAAATGCATCCTGCTCAGTCTTGTTGAAGACATCCCGTATGCCTTCAGCATCTGCCTAACCAGCGCACAATTAGTCACCCCTACGACAGATGGCTCCCCGCCTCAGGGTGGAAAAAAATACCTTCTAAAGTATGGCCGTGGGTCTGTTCATCTGCACTTCGCCAGATGGGCTCTCCATTACTGGGGCTGCGATGAGACCTAGAACAAAATTATCACGTGACCCTTCCGCTAGGCAGAACCGATTACTCGTCAGACACACCAATGTATTCAGGTCGCCTACCTCACCTCACATCCTCAACCGTGAACAGAAAAGGCCCGCTCGGAACCTGGAAAAGCAGAAGAMAGACAAATAAGGAAGCAGCAAACTGACAATACCCCAAAAACCCAAATGAACACACATGCACGTGCCACTTGCACCTGTCCAGACTTCCGACGTGCCCTCACTTGCTCCTCTCAGTGATCACCAACACCATCTACAAACACATAAAGACCAACGCTCCACGAAGGGATGACCGAAAAATCCGACCTCGTCCCCGACGGCCACCACGTGCCATTACAACACCTGTACCTCTTCTGCTAGAGCATCTTCATCGCTGGCTTATGTGCTGTGCCTGCTATGCTGCCACAGCATCTGTAAAGGTAGAACACAGGTGGCAAGAAGGACAAGACTGGGAAGGCTTACACACACACACAAAATTGCATTTGCTCACACAGAGCAATGTTCACATTTTTATGCCACTCCAGAATGTTAGTGATCCGCTCTCCACATTACCTGATGCCTATAGAAAGAAGTCATCAAGAAAGCCAACAGACCAAAACACTCTCCTTCCGACAGCTCTCTAGCTCTTCTTTTTAGGGCAGAACCCTTTTCGCCAGCTCTTTCGGACACCCTGGGAACGCTGCTCAGCGCCTGAAATGCAAACACCAACCGGTCTCACCGATCCGTCCCTACCCGCTCCAAAATGCATAAACACATCAAGCGGATTACACACAGGCTGACCACCCTCTCAGGCCATCGCTGCCAAGAGGCATGTGCCACTACAGCCAGCTCTCACAGGTGTGACAGCTCTAGTCGCACATACATCTGTGCACACAAACATCACCAAACAGAAAAGCCTATTGTAAAAAAGAGCTGGTACCACACAGTAGATACAAAGGGCTAGAAAAATCCTCAGATGTCAGAACTGGGAGGCTCGGATGCTCAGCAAAAGCACAGATGAAAGTCAAATGCCAGAATGCGCGTCAAGAGAGGCCAACAAAACCGGAGACGGCGACGCGGAAGAGATCGGCAAGAAAAATCTGATGCCGTGACAATGCAGGGAAGACCGCCCTGAAAGGGTGCCAAGAGAGCACAATGCGAGAGGCCTTCAAAGACGAAAACACGGCAACCAGGGCCTAGAAGATGGTCGTAAAGATGAATATTTACAGATGGTCATGATCTGGAGCTCAAGGGACTGAAAGCCTGAGAGCTGTGTTGGCAACACAGGACTGGAGCTGTTGGTGCTATGACGACAATACAGGCCAGGCAGGTAGACTAAGGATGCATACAGCATGACTGTTCCAGAAGACAAAACCAATAGTGCAACTTCAAGACCTAACCAAAACAGCACACAAGTACAGTATACACAGTATACAGAGACAGTATACAGAGACACAGGTTGCAGTTGCCCGCCCTAGCAAACCCACGCTTTCTCCTGCATGAGACCCCAAACACCATCCTCACACACCACATATCAACAAGAGACATCCACACTAGACAGTCACAAGCACACACMCCCCCCCCACACGGCCCAACACCCCCTATCCCTTCACTTAGCTTTGACAAGGCTCCGAGTGACCGCAGGACTTCGGGAACTGTCCTCGATGGGACGACGCATCCTCTTTGATCTCGTATTGGATACCTCATTCGCCTTTGTCACCTGCCAAATGAGCAGTCATCCCCGCAAAGAACACATCCTGCCTCAGTAAAATCCGAAAACCCTGCAACTATAGCAGTCACTGTTTACCTGGCCATTATCAGATCCACTCTCCTGTGTTGTGGTTGTGGTGACACCTAGAACAAAAGAAAATTACCAAGCGAGTCTTCTGCTATGCATGCAGGGCCCATCTTAAAAGGTACTGACACRTCACTGTACTTCGTTATTGTACCTCACTTCAAATTCTTGCCAGAAGGCAGAGTGGCAACACCCTACCACCCAAAAGGAAGGCGATGCTCACAGTCTCAGGCCTGCTCGCATGCCTTCTGCCCATGGATCTTTTCTCAGCCTCCTCCAACAAGATCTGCAAAGACCAAGAGAGGAGGTGTGACCTGTGAAGGTATGACAAAAACACCACAGACAGCAGCAGCAACAATACTCTGCTACAATACTTTTAGGTCTTCCATCAGTCCACCAAGATGCTGGTCTATGCACTGCAACTGCTAGGCCTGCCACATGACACATAGGAGAAAGCGAGTCAGGAAGGGGAATGGGCCCAGGTAAATGACCCCTCCCTCCTCCATACTAGGCTCATCTTCCTCTAGCATGCCGACACTCGCCTTGCCGTGCTCCTCTGAAACTTGAGAGAATGGCTCYGCATATGACTTCACACCTGCATGTGCAAAATAAAGAGTAATCGAGGAGACCCACTCACTCGAACGCTTGCCTTGCACCAACTCCCTAGCTCACCTTCTAATTAGGGGAGGACTGTTTCTTACTCCAGTTCTTTAGGGAACCCCAAGACCATTGCTCTGGATCTGAAAAAAAAAAATATCCATCTGTCCCACCAAATGACACCCACACACCAAGAAAAAATACATCAAAAGTACTGACTTATCAATCGCCGCTCCTGGCCACACTCCACGTGCTGCTCCCACAAGCGAGACCTCTCCACACACCACAGTCCACAACCACTCCCAAAAACGAGGTCACTCTGGCCCCATACAGCCAGACACACAAATAATATCAGACAATTTGAAGAAGGCGCAACACAAGAACTAAATACTACACAGAAGATAGGACCATGGTCCTGTGACATCAATACCGTGCAGCCCCATCGCTCAGCTTGGGACTGAAATAAATTTGAAATGCAAGCACCCGTGTCTGAAAAGGGCCAACAAAGCCACAGATCGCAAGGCAGAAGTTGCCAGCTAAAAGATCTGAGGCTGTGATGATGCAGGGAAGGTAACACCGAGAGGGTGTTGGGAAGGCACAAAATTACAAGGGCCTCTGAAGAGGCAAGACAGACCGATAAAGCCTCCGAGAGGTTCATAAAGACTGCTGACTGCGAACGGCGATGAGACCACCAGAGGGACCGGGCACCCCTAACCAGAGCATGTGGCACAAGACGGTATATGCCCGCAGGAAGATGAAGATCCAGGCCAGGCAGAAAACAAAAAACAAAGAACGCCTATGGCACTAGCGTTGCATCAAGTAGGATGTATTCTAGCCCGTGAACAACAGGATCCATCTCAGGATCTGAACAGATAGCGCAACTACAACACACGTCATTGAGACACATGCGGGAGTTGCCAGCCCTTGGTCCTCTGAAACATCCAAAGCATCTGCCAGACAACTCAGGCAGAAGATACACACGCATGCGTGCACACACACAGAAGGCTCCAACACCAGCTACCCCCTTCACTTAGCTTTTGCAGGGCTCAATGGCACAGGATCATGGGATCATGGGAGCGGTCCTCAGAGGCCACATGCATCCTCTTTGACTATCTTCGATAGACCGCATTTCCATTTAGCATCTGCATAACAGATGGCTCCCGCATTGGTTGTGAAAAAAATATTCTCTGAAATACAGTTGCCACTCTGCTCACCTGTACTGTGCCACACCAACTCTCCAGCATCAGGGTTATAGATTACACATGAACTGACCTCTCACTGCTCCGGGCCATCATTGCAGAACTGCACTTGCTACTAAAGCTGAATCTTGTGGTCAAAGCTGCTCTGGCCCTGTAGGGACAGCCATGTGTGTAAATGTGAATCAACAGAGAAGAGCCTTAGGCAAAAAAGAACAAAAGCGTACGATTACCGCACAGAAGGTACTGAGGACTACAAAAATACTTTGACACGACAACTATGCGATTCTGATGCTGGACACAAGCGCAGACCAAAATCAAAGTTGAAGCCTGTGTCGCAAAGTGGTCATCAAAGTCTGAAATGGCAATATGGAAAAAGGCAGCTCAGAAAATCTCATGCTGTGAGGATGCACAGAGGACAACTCAGAAAGCCTGCTGGTAAGTCACAAAAACAAGATTTGCCTCTAAAGAGGAAAACGGGACTGAAAAGGCCTCAAAGAGGAAAGAAATGAACATGTACATGCAGCCATGGCCTAGAGTCCAAGGAACAGCATAGCCCTCAGCTGCATTCACAGCACAAAATGTGACACACTAGCACAATGATGMGGACACAGACCTTACCTTTCCGGTTTCATGTTCCATTATGCAGCAGAGAGAACACCCAGGACACCTAATGCAGACAAAAAGTAATAAGCGACTCATCTGTTAGGCAGACATAACTGCAGACACGCCATGCTATTCACCTGACTCGACTCTACCTCAAATCCGCAGCTGTGAAAAGAGAAGGCTTGTGCAGCACCTGAAAGCGAAGACAAAACGCAAACCACAAGCAGATGCCCTGTCTCTGTACTGCTTTTAGCTTGGAGGAAGAAAAAAACCCAAACCTACTACCCCAGAGCTGCATCAAATGTCCTTCAGCAAACTTATCATACAAGAAAGGCTTATTTCTCCAAAAGCAATGATAAATACACTTGGAGAACTTAATTCTTTCAAACACAGCTATATGCTGTTGTCAGAACCACTCAAGTCCCCTACTCCCACCAAACTGCAAGAGCTGAATGAAGCCCTTGAACTCGGAACCTCGGTTTATATACCTCTAACCCCTCCCACTCGCCCACCCAGCAGCCCTTCCAAAAGGAGGGGCCTGCTAATTGCAGCCATAAATACATACCGCTAGTCAGGTATAAGGCTTTTCCTTCCCTAGGTGAAAGCGAAGGCATAGAGAAAATAATCACATTGCTGATGAAACAGGTCCTCGATGTGACTACTGAGACTGCATATCCTCTACTCAGAATATCAAAAGGTCTGTTATCCAAATTGTTTTTATGGTACCTATTGCCAGATTGTACATTGTAAGTTTTATTGGGGGAAGAAGAAAAGTATGATGGAGGCAAAAACATACAAGTTTTAGTGATGAAGAAAAATAACTTTTTTKGGGGAAAAAATGAAAGCTATGAGAGAAAGAAAAATTTGGGGGGGAAAAAGAGGAAAAGCTGTTGGGAAGACAAAAATTTAGTAGGCAAGAAAGAAAATTAGAGAGAGAAAAAGATGGGAATAAAAAGGAGAGAGAAGTGTTAGTGGGTGGGGAAAAGGAATTACTAGTGAAAAAAATAATAATGGAGAAAAAGAACAACGAGGCAGGAAAGAATTATTAGTAGAGGAAAAGAAGAATTAAAAGGTGGCGAGTAAAAATTCTGAGTGGGAGAGAAAGAGATGCGACCTGGAGAAACAAGAAATAGCTGGCAGGCGAGAAAGAGAAGGACGGGGGGTGTGAGAAAGAAATTTCTAAGTAGGGAAAAAAAAAAAGAGTTATTATGGGGGCAGGAAGGGAAATATGAGAAGGCAGAAAAAGAGAGTTACAAATGGAAGAAAAAGAGATTTATTGTGGGAAAGAAAAGATATTAGCCAGAGAAAGAGGAAGCGAGAAAGAATTAAGAAGGATCAAGAAGGAGAATCATTAATGGAAGCAAAAGAAAATCATTGCAGGGTGGAGGGGTTGGGAAAGAAGTTTCTTGGCAAGATAGAGATAAAATATTTAGGCAAAGAGAAGGAGAATAATTAGTGCGAGAGAAAGAATTCTTTTGAGGAGAGGAAGAGAGGCCTTTTAGCAGAGAGGAAAAGATTTTTATGGCAAATAGAGAATTGTAAGCGCAAGGGTGAGAGACTTAGGAGAGAAAGAAATTTTAGTGAAAGAAGATTATGAGTGTTAAAGGAATAGAATGACAAGATGGAGAGGAAACAGTTATTGAGAGCATGGAAATATGAATAGCATGATAAGCAGAAGAAAAAGGGAAGGGTTGGGGGAGCAAGATAATGAATAGGAGCAGAGAAAGAAATATATTAGGATGTGAGGAAGAGAATTTATACATGGAGAGAAAGAACGGTATTAGGGGGAGAGAAAGGAAATAATAATCAGGAGAGGAAAATATTGAATATAGACAGAGAAAGAGAATTATTAGGGGTGAGAACCAGGATGATTGGCAGGAGAGGGAGAAAAAATATTAGGGCAATAGAAGAGAATGATTACGGGAACAGAAAAAGATTTAGTTGGGGGAGAGATGGAAAACTATAAAGGGAATGGAAAGAAGACAGGTGAGTGGGGGAGGAAGGGAATTGCTGTGGAAAGTAAACCAAGAGGATCGAAGAAAAACATCGGTGGGAGAGGAAGAGAGATTTTTGGGGAATAGAAAAAGAATTAGTGAAGAATTACTGAGAAGATTAGCGTGAGGGAAAGAAATTTATTAGTGAGACAGTATCATAGAATGCTTAAGGTTGAAGGGACCTCCAGAGGTCATCTAGTCCTATCCCCCTGCACACGCAGGGTCTCCTAGAGCATGTGGCACAGGGTGGTGTCCAAATGGGTTTTGAAGCTCTCCAGAGAAGGAGACCCCACCACCTCTCTGGGCAGCCTGTTCCAGTGCTCTGTCTCCCTTGCTGTTAAGAAGTTCTTTCTCAAGTTCCTGTGGAACTTTTGGTGCTTTAACTTGTGGCCGTTTCCTTTCGTCCCATCGCTGGCCGCCGCAGAGAAGAAGTTGGCCCTGTCCTCCTCGCTCCCTCCCTTGAGGTACTTGTGAATATTAAGTATTCACTTGAGTATTAAGTGAATAGGGATAGGATTATTAATGGGGGAGAAGGGAATGGTTAGTGGGGTAGGAAACATATTTTTACGGGGAGAGTAGGAGAATTATTAGGGGGAGAGAAAAGTCATTCCTAGCGGGAGAAGTATTAGTGGGAGAGAAAGGGAATTATTACCAGAACAGGAAAATTCTTGGCAGGACAAAAAGCATTATTACTGGGAGAGGAGGGTAATTATTAGGAACAGAAAGAGGGAAATACTAGTGTGAGAGAAAGGGAATGAATAGGGGTAAGGGGATAATTTGCGAGAGGGAAAGGGCGATACGTCCATGAGAGGAGGGAATTTGTGGCGAAAAAGAAGGGTGAGAAATTTCACAACATCGTTAGCTGGAGAAGAAAATAATTAACGGGAGATAAGAAAAAAAATATTGAGGAGAATTATTAGAGAAGAAGAAATATTAGTGAGAGAGGAATAGTATTTAGGGGAATAGATCTAATTAACGGGAGGAATAGAAAGGCATTAGTGAAAAGAAAAGAGAATGACTAGTAGAGTAGTAATGAAAGTATGAGTGTGAGAGAAAGTGGAATTGACGGGAGAGAAGGTGAAAAACTACTAGGACAGAAAGGGAAATATTTACAGGAGAACCAGAACTAATAAGAGCAGAGAAAGCGAGATTTTAGGAGGTGTGGAAGATTCATTACCAGGTTAAAAAATAATTGGTGATGGGAAAGAAAAACAATGATTGAGAGGGAGAGAAAGAAAATCATTAGCAAAATAGGAACAGAATGATGGATAGAAGAGGAACAAAATTATGAGGGGAAAAAGAATAGAATCTTAGGTGGGTGAGAAGTATGAGCAGGAGAGTAAGAGAAATTTTGGAGGAATAGAAAAAATTATCGAGAGAAGGAAATCATTAGTACATGGAAAATATTTCATTCAGAAATAGGAAGAGAATGGTTTATGTAAGAAGAGGTTAGCGGGAGAAAAAGAATAGGTGAAGAGATAAAAAAGTATTGGGGGAGAGAAAGGGATGTATGAACGGTAGAAGAAGATGATTAAGGGAATTGGAGAAAAAGTAAGGTGAGGGGGAAGGGAATAACTGGCAGGAGAGAAAGGGAAATAGAGGATAAAGATTACTGGTAGGGGAATGAGAAGAGAATAGTTAGCGGAAAGGCTTTAGAAGAATTAGGAGAATAGGAAGAGAAGTATTACCAGGATAGGAAGAGGATTATTAACGGGAAAGAAAGAAAAATGTGAGCGGGAAGGAGCATTTTTAGGGAAACGGAATGGGAATTTTTAGTGGGAGGGATATGAATTATCAGTGCCAGATACGGACATTTATTAGGAGAAGAGGGGAAAAATTGTGAGAGAGAAAGGGATCTTTTAGCAGGAGAGAAAGAATAATTTGGCGAGGGCATAGAGAGAAAATTATTAGCGTGACAGAAAGAAAGATATTAGCGGAAAAAAAAAATTAGTTGTGGGAAGGAAATATAATTAATAGGGGAACAGGAATGAAATTATTAACAAAGAGAAATGCAGTAATGACCATGAGAGAATTATTAGCAGAAAAGCAAGGGAAATTTTAGGGGAGTAAGAAGAAAATTAGTACTTGTGGGGAATAGAAGTATAAGGGAAACAAAGAGGGAATAAATGGCTTGAGAGAAAAAAAAATTGTTAGGACAAGAGGAAGAAAATTGAGTGGGAGACAAAGTTATGGGTTAATAGGAAAGGATTTCTCGGTGAGAGACTTAGAAAATACTTAGCGGGACAGGAAGGGAATATTTAGCGGAATAGAAAAGAAATTTTTAGTGGCAGGGAAAAAGATTTTTAGGACTGTAAAAAGCAAATGATGACATGAAGATCAAGAATTATGATGAGAATAAGAAAAAAATGATTAGCGGAAGGGAAATAAAAGCATTAGCGGGAAAGGAAGAGAACGGTTAACGGAAAATGGAGAGAATTATAGTAGAATGGTCAGAGATATATCAGAGGGAGAAGAAAAGAAGTAATAGCTGAAGAGTAAGGGAATTTTTAGGGGACTAAAAAGCGGATTATTATATGGAGTGAAAGAGAATGATTGGGGGAATAGAAGTAAATTAATAGCAGGAAAGGAAGAGATTGGTTAGCGAGAGTGGAGGACAACTATGAGGGGAAGGGAAATAAAATGATTACGGGGAGACAAAGATTTGGGAGCGAAACAGGAAGAGAATTATTAGAGGAAGAGAATAATTGGTGAGAGTGGTAGGAAATGTTTAGAAGAATAGATTTGAAAGTATGAGTCACAGGGGAAGAGAAACATGAGGGGAACGGAGAGAATTAATCGCTCAAGAGAAAGAGAATTACCGAGGGAACAGGAAGAAAATGATTAGAGGGAGACAGATAGCGAGAATTCTCTTGCTACGTCCTATCGGAAGACTTACCAAATAACGTGAGAAATACAGAATGTTTTGAGGAATATGAAGGGATTTTTTTGGCAGTAGAGAAAAAAAAGATTTAGCAGGAGAAAAGGAGATTTTTTACAACTGTAAAAAAAGAATTATTACCTGAAGAGAAAGGAAGATACTAATAAAAGTATTAGAGAAAGGGAAAGAGAAGTATTAGTAGAGGAGGAAGAGAATTCTCGAAGAAGAGGAGAAAGATAAAGTTAGAGAAGAATTAACGGGAGAAAGAATTATTAGGGGAATAAAAACAAAATTTTTGACTGAGGTAAAGAAAATATTGAGAGAATGGAAATAAAACAATTAGCAGGAGACAAATAGATATATTAGAGGGACAGGAGGAAATTTACTATTAGGAGAGGAATACAAATATTAGTGGAACGGTAATAAAATACCTGGAGAGAAAAAATATTTAGGGGAACAGAGACTATATAGCGGGAAAGAATTTTGGGGATCTGTAAAGAGAGAMTTGCTAGGTCAAGAAAAAGAAAACAATGAGAAGAATGACAAGAAAATTAGTAGCGGGTGTGAGAAGAGACCTCTTAAAGGAAGAGGAACAGAGCGATAGCGGGAAAGCTATCGAAGGGTCAGCAGGGAGGGAATTATGAAGGGAATAAGAGAGGAATTCTTAGCAGAAGAGGAAGAAAAGGATTAGCGTGAGAGAAAGAGAATTATTAGGGGAAATGTAGAGACTCGCTATCTGGAGCAGAAAAGAGATATTAGCCACAGAGGAAGAGAATTAGTGACAGAATAAGGAAAAGAATTATGAGAAAAATATCAAGACAATGTTCAGTGCAAGAGGAATAAAATTATTAGGAGAATAGGAAGAGAATTATCAGTAAAATACAAAGAGAAAAATTAGTAAAATAGAAAGAGAATTAATAGCAGGGCAGAGAGAATAAATAGGGAAAAAGCAAAAGCAAGGGAATGATTAGGGGAAATGACAGACAAGGATGACAAGCAGAGAAGAATTGTTACTTAAAGAGTAAAGGAATGAAAACTGCAAAGGCAGAAAATTCTTAGTGGGAGACTAAGAGCGGTATAAGATAGAGAAGAACTATTACAGAAATACAAAGGGAATTACTAGGGGAAAGGAAAGAGAAATATTGACAACAAAATAGGGGAATCAAGGGGAATGAGAAGAAAATTACGCTCAGAATAGAAAGAAAATCACTAGTGAAAGAATTATTAGCAAGGGAGGAAGAGAAGTCTTAAAGAGAAGAATAAGAGGATTATATTTGGGAAAGAAGAGATTTATGAGTGGGAGAAGTATAACCCAGAAAGAAGAGAAGAAGAACCGAAATAGGAAGAGAATGATGAGAGGAAAAGAAAGGAAAATATGCGTGGAAAAGGAATACACTTATGAAGGGAATGGGAGGAGAATGCTCAGCAGGACATCAGGGGAATTATTAGAGGACAGAGGTAAGACTTTTTAGCAGGACAATAAAAGAAGTATTAATGGAAGAAGAGGGCAAATAAAAGCTAGAACATGAGAGAGAACAGGATTGGGGGAAGAGGAAAGGAAATATTAGGGGAATAGATGGAAAATTATGTGCGGAAGAAGAGCATTCTTACAAGAGATTTATAGCTGGGAAAGAAGAGAATTATGAGTGGGAGAAGAAGAGAAGTATTAGTCCAGAGGAAGAGAATAAGTAGCAGAAGAGGTTGAAAATGATGAGAGGAAATACAGAATATTTTGTGTGGAATAGGAATACGCTTATGAACGGAATGGGAGGAGAAGTACTAGCGGTAGAGTAAGAAAATTATTAGGGGAATAGGAAGAGAATGATTAGAGGACAGGGTCGATACTAAGTAGTGACAAAGTTAGAAAATCATCAAGAGAATAGGATGAGTTTAGGAGGAGAATTATTAGCCGGTGAAAAAGAGAAATATTAGAGGAATCGGAAGAAAATGATATGGAGATTAAGAGAACGCTTAAGAGAAGAACCAGAGAATTTTAATTGAGATAGCAGAGAATTATGAGTGGGAGAAGCGTTACATGGGAAGAAGAGAATAAGTAGCAGTACAGGAAGAGAACGATGAGAGGAACAGAAAGGAAACGATAGATGAAGGAAGCCTACACTTCACAGAATGGGCGGAGAATGCTTAGCAGGAGATGAGAAAAATTATTAGAGGAGATAGGAAAGAATGATCAGCAGGAGAATAAGAGAAGTATTAATAGGAGAAGAGGAGAAATAAAAGCTGGAACTGAAGAGAATTATCTGAGGAAGACAAAAGTAAATATTAGGGGAATGGGTGGAAAGTTATGAGCGGGAGAGGAAGAGAATACTTGCAAGAAAAAGGAGAATTGGAGTTGGGAAAGAAGAGAATTATCAGAAGAGAATAAGTAGCAGAACAGGCTGAGGATAATGAGAGGAAAAGAAAGAATATTTTGTGTGGAATAGAAATAAAATTATAAATGGAATGGGAGGAGAATTACTAGCAGTAGAGGAAGACAATTATTGGGGGAATAGGAAGAGAACTAATACTGGCATGTGAGGAAAATGATCATGAGCTGAGGGAGAGTTTAGGGAGAGAATTATTAACGGGCAGAGAAGAGAAATATTAGGGGGTTCGGAAGAAAATGGTATGGAGATTAGGTAGAGATTTATTAGCAGGAGAGGGAGAGAATGCTTTGCAGTAGAAGAAAGGAATTACTAGTAGGAGATGAAGTAAATGATTAGAAGAATAAAAATGGCAAAATTACCTGGAATGAAAGAGAATTATTAGAATAGGAATAAAATTATTAACAGAAAAGGAAGAGATATATTTTGGGGAGAAGAAGACAATTGAGTGAAATAGTGAGATACTTCTCTTGCACTCCTGCTAAGAATTATTAGTGAGAGTTGAACGTAATTAGTTGGTAGAATAAAAAGAAAATTATTACCTGATGTCCAAGGAATTTATCTGGAGTATGGGAGTAATATTAGCAGAAGAGAAAGAGATTTTTGTGCAGGAGACCAAGAAAAGTATTAGCAGGAGAGGAATGGATTTATAGGCGGGAGAGCATGAGCATTCTTAGAGAATAAAAAGAGAATTATTTCCTGGAATGAAATAGAATTATTGGGCCAATAGGAATAAATTGATTAGCGAGAGGGAAGGAGAAGTATTAGCGGCGAAGTAGGAGAAAACTTAATGGACGAGGTCAAGACTTATAGGGGGAAAGGTAGAGAATTATTAGCATGAGAATATAAGCAATTTTAGGCCTAGCGAAAGTAAGTAGTTAGGGGAATAAAAAGAGAATTACTACCCGGCATGAAAGAGAATTTCTTGTTGACAGGATTAACATTATTAGCGGGAGAGGAAATGATTTATGAGCGCTTGCGCGGAGTACATGTATTCGTGCGACAGGAAGACAAGTATTAAAGGAAGAGAGAGAGTTATTACCTGGAATGTAACACAATTACAGGGAGAATAACAATATAATTTCTAGCAAGGGGGGAGAAGACTTATGAGCGGGAGAACAAGACAAATATTAGGGGAATAAAAAGAAAATCATGACCTGGCATGAAGGAGATTCATTGGGAGAATAGCAATGAAATTATTAGTGGAGAGCAAGCATTTTATGAGGGAAACACCAAGACATTTATTTGCCAGGAGAACAAGTGAAATGTTAGCTGGAGATGGAGAATTATTGGGACAATAAAAAGGGAATTGTTACCTGGCGTGCAAGAGATTTAATGTGAGAATAGAAAATAAATTTATTAGTGGGTGGGGAAGAGAATTATTAGCAGGAGAGTAAAGGTATTATTAGCCTTCCCCTAGAGGAAGGGAATGATTAAGCGAATAAAAAGAGATTTATTATCTAGAGTGAAAAAGATTAATCATAAAATAGGAAAAAAATATTAGTGGAGGGGATGAGAATTATTAGCGGCAGAGGAAGGGAAGTATTAGGGGAAAAAAGAGTTATTACCTTGTATGCAAGAAATTTACTGGGAGAAGAAGAAAAAAATATTAGCGGGTGAGGAAGCAATTTATGAGTGGGAGAGGAAGAGATATATGAGGGAGTTAAGCGAAATGGACAAGCTTGTGTCTTTACAAATGAGAGAGTTACTCCGAGTTCTTTGGCTGATGAGTGGGACAAAGGAATATATGCAGGGAGGAGGACTGACCTGAGTCGTGAGTGGGAGAAAGGAGCATATGATAGGATTTGAGTGCTTTTACAAAGGAGGGAATTGGTCCCCATTCTTTGGCAGGGGGAACAAAGGAGTCTAGCTGACCTGAGATGAGGAGGAAGAACGCAGGAAGTTCAGAAAAGGGTGAAATTTCCTCTGTCTGGAAATTAGGATAAAAGGGGTCTGTGTCCTCCAGCAATTTGAGTGACTCCATGCGGTATGCCGGTTGGACTCTCCCTTTATGCTAATAAAGTTGTAGATTTCCTGTATCTCCTTTTTGGACATCCGGTTCTTGACAGCTAGATTTTTCCACACAGCTGGGGCCTCATCCCTTCAAGGAACTGCAGATGGTGATTGGGGTTGACGGCATACCTCGCCAAAGCTTTTATCGACTCCCCTCGACAGCGGCCAGCACCCAACAACTGATTGGGACAGATGAGCAGCGGACCAGGGGGACCTGCAGATAGGACCAAGGACGTCCACAAGTAGTCCGATAGAAAGGACCACTGAAATCTCACCTGTGAGTACGATGGGGAGTAGAATGAGGAGCATAAGGGGTGATGACCTCAACACAGACGCCTGTGGAGGGCATCAAAGGGAAGCCAAAAGAGAGAAAGGACGGCTAGGGGCAGCGTACGAAGAATCCGACTCCGGTATCTCATGCCAAAGACCATTTAGTCAGTAACGGATACAAGTCATATATTTTATTCTGTTCCAGATACAGTTACGGCTTTTCTAAAGGCATGCAAAGCACACCTGCAGTTCAACCAATAAATGAGCTACTTGATCAGGTGCTCGCCTTGCTGGTGTTCTTTTTATTCCACAGTTTCTTATCTTCCAGCAAGACATTCCGTACTGCTATCCTTGAGGCTGCCCCCCACAGCTAGGTATCGCTAAGCCTGATGGAAAGGACGAGGTCGGATGGAAAGGACCCCTGGGTATAACGGGAATAAAATTATTCACAGGAAAGGAAGAGAATTCTTAATGGAAGAGCAAGAGCATTACAGTGGGAAAGGTAGAGAATTATTAGCAGAAGAATAACAGAAGCATTAGCTGTAGAAGAAGAGATTTCTAAGGGGAATAAAAAGAATTATTACCTGGCATGCAAGACATATAGTGGGGCAATAAGAATAAAATTATTAATGGGAGAGGGAAAGAATTATTAGCAGGAGAGGCTATGAAATATTGGCAGAAGAGGAAGGAAATGATCAGAGGAATAGAAGAGATTTATTACCTGGAGTCAACGAGAAATTTTGAGAGAACAGGAATTATTAGTGTGAGGGGAAAGAAGTATTAGCCTGAGTGAAATAATTCTCACCAGAAGAGGAAGAGAGTTATAGCGGGAAAGGTAGAGCATTAGTAGCGGGAGAGTATTAGATGGAGAGCAAGAGAATTATTAAGGGAATAAGAGGAGACAAAGGTCAAAGAAAATTCCTGGGAGAACAGGAATAATATGATTAGCAGGAGAGGAAAGGAATTCTTTACGGGAGAAGAGGAGAATTAAGGGACTAAAGAGACTAATTACCTGGCATCAAAGAGAATTATTGGGGGAATAGGAACAAACTTTAGCATGAAGGAAAGACAAGTATTAGCGGGAGAGGAAGACAATCCTTAAAAGGAAGAGCAAAAGGATTATAATGGGGAAAGTAGAGAATTATTAGCAGTAGAGATGTATTAACTGGAGAGGAAGAAAATTATTGTGCCGAGCGGGCAACCAAGGGAATTACTGTGGGAAATGATAGAAGAGAAGAATTCACAGGAGGATAAAAGAAGTATTAGCCAAAAAAGAAGAGAATGATCAGGGGCATAAAAAGAGAATTAACTGGAGTGAGAGAGAATTATTGGTAGAATGGGGAAAAAGATAGTAGTAGGAGAGGAAGAGATTTATTAGCAAGAGAGATAAGGGTTTATTAGCAGAAAGAAAGGGAATTTTTATGGGAGTAGGAAAAGAAATATATTAGCAGGAGACCGAGCAAATTATGAGGGAAATCTGAAGAGAATTATTAGCAGGAGAGGAAAGGAATCTTTAGGGGAATAGGTATCAAAGTACTAGTTGCAGAAAAAGAGAACTATAAGGAGGAGAATAAGAATAAAGTTATCAGCGGGAAGGAAAGAGAAGTATTGGCAGGAAGAAAACAGAAGTATCAGTATGAGGGAAATCAAATTTTAAGGGGAAAAGGAAGAGTATTTTTCATGGGAGAAAAACAGCAATTAGTGCAAGAAGAGCAGAAGTATTAGGGTAAGAAAAACAGAATTATTATTGGGATAGAAATTAAATATTTAGCATGAGAAGGGGACATATTAGCACGAGAGGAAGCGAAGTAGGAGAGGGACAGGAGAAGAGTTATTAGCGGGAGAGGAGAGTTATTTCTAAAATTAGCTTAAAGAGAATTTTTAGCAAAAGAGAGAATTATTAGGGGTAGAATAATAAAATTATTAGTGTGGGAGAAATAGAATTATTAGTGCAAGACAAATTAATAGGGGAGTAATATAATAATCGGCATTTTTAGCGGGAGAGGGAGAGAACTTTTAGTAGAATAACAATGCAATTATTATCAGGAGAGAAAGAATTATTAGCAGAAGACAAAGACAATTGCTAGGGGAATAGAGAGAGAATTATTAGCCAGAAAAGAGAATTGTTAGGGGAAGAGTTAAAAAAATAAGTAGCAAGAAAGAAATAGAWTTATCAAGCAAAATCAAATAGAATTAGCAGAGCAATTGAAAGAGAATTATTAGTGGGAGAGAAACACATTTATTAGAAAAAGGGAAAGAATCATTAATGGGACAAAGAGAATTATTAGTAGAATAGCAAGAGAATTATTATGGGAACAGTAAAAGAAGAATTATTAGTGGGAGAGAAAGAATTACTACCAGAGGGCAAAGAGAATTAATAGGAGCAGAGAAAGAGGTATTAGCGGACAAGAGAGAATTTTTAGCAGCACAGATTGAAAATTAATAGTGGAAGAGGAAGGGAATTCTTATGTGGCGAGCAAGGATATTACTAGCAGGAGAGGAATAGAATAGGAAAAGTAGTACAGGAGGGAGAGGAAGTGAGTTATTGGTGGGAGAGGAAGAATTATTGCAGAGAGAAAAAGAGAATCAGTAGCTCTATAGAAATCGAGTTTTACCTATCGAGGCAGAGAATTTTTACCAGGAGAGGAGGTCAAGTATCAATGGCAGGGAAACAGAGTGATTGCAGAGTGAAATAGGGTATGCGGAAGAATCATTGCGGAGAGTGCTAAAGATTATTATAGACGCAGAAGGGCTGAGTGCAGCAGTTATTACATGGAGCACAGAAGGATTATTATGGAGAGCATGAGAAATAATTATTATGGAGACAGAAAGAGACATGCATGAGGAGGCATTATTGCAGTGAATGCCAAACAGTTAATATGGTGAGAAAAAAAGAGAATGCAGAAGAATTGTTATGGAGAGCAGGAATCAATTATAGCAGTGCACAGGAAAGAATTCTTATGTCGAGAAATAGATAATCAACACCAAGAAAGAAAAAGAATTATTATGGAGAGCAAAAGGAGGAGCATAGTTAGTTACTACAGAGATTGCAGGAAAAAGTTATTATGGAGCACCAAAGATAATTTCTACAGAGTACGAGAATCCGTTATAACTGCGCATAGAAACAAAATACCGCAGAGAGTAAGTAACAGCTCTTACAGGGAGAACAAAGGGGTACAAAAAAGAATTATTGCAGAGCACATGAGTAGGAATTATTATGAAGACAAAAATGGGGAAGAAGAAGGATTAATTACAGAGAGTGCAGAAGAGTTTCAATGGTGAGAGAAAGGCATAAGGAGGAATTATTACAGAGATAAAGAGGACAGAGACAAGAGGAGAACAGGGGAGCATGAAAAAGAGTTATTACGGCGAGAGAAAGTAATAGGCTTACGGTCAGGGAAAGATGATGATTTAGGGTGAGAGGAACAGTTAGGGAGAAGAAAATTATTACAGAGAAAAAAGAACAGCACTTGGGTTGCTCATCTCTTTCCAAGCGTTAACCTTTCACATGCAGCAACTTGCATATTCCCACCAGGCAGGTGTGCAGGCGCAGACGATGATGACGATCAGAACACGTCAAGTCCCAAGGGCTTCTCTATGGGATGTCTCCCTCCAGGGAGCTACATTGCCAAGCCAACCAGAAGGAGGGATTAGGTTTTTGGACCTACCTCCGACGTTTTTTCAGGTTGACTGATGTAACTCTTGATCGTTTCACAGGATACGATTGCTTAGTTGACTTTACCTACAGCCCTGCCCTTTCCTGCCAGACACSCTCTTCTGCTGTCATGGCATTGCAGCTCATTAAGAGGCAGTAATGCCAAGTAACAGGGGTTCTTTTACACCCTTCACTAGCGTTTGGTTTTCTTTTCAGACAGAAATTCACAAGTTCCCCATATGTCAACCTACCAACGTTCTGCATCGAGAAAGGCCATGAAGTCCTCCWCCATGTGATGGGAGTAAATCAAAAGGAGGGAGACAGTTCACGTTCCATATTTATCACAAAGAGCCTTCTCCTGTTGCTCCGAGCTTACATAGAATGTCAGAAGAGACTTGGCAAGTAGGGACTTGCCAAGAGCCCTTGTTCCAGCAGAGCCACTCAGCCTCATCCGGTTCAGTCCTCAGCTCCCCCAGGGCTCACCAGCTCTCTTGGCTTYGTCTGTCACAGCAGGAAACGCCCGTCTCGCAGATGCCAAGCAGCAAGGTGACTTTCTCCCCTCATCACAACCCTCCGCGATGCTCCTGTCTGAGATTGTACACACACTGAGTCACCACATGAGGCCACCACAGAGGCACCGCGTGAGATGAGACCACAGCCACCGTGCAGGCATCACCAAGAGCGGAGCAATCGGAGGCTGGGGGGATGGGTGGAAGGAGAGGGAGGGAGCAGGTGATACCAGCACTGCCCTCAAGTTGTGGCAGAGGAGATTCAGATTAGACGTTAGGAAAAATTTCTACTTGAAAAGCATAGTTAAAGAGTGGAAAAGGCTGCCTAGCAAAGAGGTGGAGTCACCATCCCCAAGAGATGACACAGGGAGCTGGTTTAACAAGCATGGTGTTGAAGGGCTTACGTTGAGACTCGATGGCCTTAGAAGGTCTCCGAAGGTCTCGTGAAGATAACAAAAATATTAGAGAGTAGCGGTTGACAGTGTCATCTCGACACCAGCAAGCTGCTGGCGGATGAGGGGCGGGGTCGGAACCAGAACTTACCATTGTTTTCGGTGATCCTGGAGCCGAGCGAGCACAGGGGAGCACATGGTGCACGTRCCTCTCCTTATCTTTCCAGTACAGCTACTTCGGATGGCGGAGGGCTGCAGCAAGCAGAGCCACCTGCTCACATGTGCCTGCCCTAGCTGCTGCAGTGCTGCTTTTTAGGCACAGAAGGGTAGAAGGGAGTGCTCCACGATGCACATCGCGTGCATGCTGCCCTTTCATTACCTGCGCTTCTGTGTTCTTGACGAGTTCAGATGGCTTGTTCTCTTCCCAGTACAGCAGGGCGATTTTGTATTTTTTCTCCTAACCACTAGTGTGTGAGTCTCGTTTTATTACTGTTTTAATCATAAGAAYAACAAAGGCTCCATCCCTGCTTTTCAAATATATCCACCTATTACCTGGAAAAGCAGATGCTCCAAAGCTGGTGGCAAGGAAAATGTTGCGGTGCACTCTGAGCTTCCGCTTGCTGGGGATCCACAGGACGCTGACCTTCCCCTGCTGACTGAGAACGYGCAGGCACGTCCCATTTCTGCTGCATCTCTGGGGTCAGGACATCGTGGGCAGCGCTGAGCTTAGGCAAAGTCTGGACAGAAGCGTGGCTCTCTGCTGGAGCAGGACCCAATTTCCAGCACGGGAGGGCACCAGTGAGGGGGCCACAGGGCACTGCACATCCACCCTCCACCTCCCCCAACCTCTTTCTTTCTGTTGCAGTACCGATCTTGAGACACRGGAAGGTGGCAGGGAGCACTGCACAACCCAGGACACATGTCCACTGCCCYTTCAGCAGCAGTTTTGCTTTCCTGACAAGTTCAAGGGAGTCACTCACTTTCCAGAATGGCAGGTCTTTTATTTGTCTTTTTGTTATGTTTTCAACAGTGACTGAAATTGAACAGCTATTCATGTTTTACAAATAAGAACCCTCCCCCATTTTATACAGATATGTATCCACCACCTTTACCTGGATTGAAGCAAGCAGCCCCTTTGAAGGGGGCTGCAAGAAAAATGCTGCTGTCCAGTTCGTACTTGCCCTTTCTAGGATCTTAATATGATGTCTCCAGTCTGGGGTAGCTGTCATGATGCTCCGCTTGCAATTTCACTTTCTGGAGGTGTGAGGCCAGCACTTCAGGGTGGGAACGTAKGGCACATGTATGCCATTCACCTACAGTACTCCTTTCTGGAGGTGTGAGAGCAGCACAGAGTGGTGGAGGCGCTACGCATGTGTGGGCCTGTACCCTTGCAGGACTTCTCCTAGCCGCAAGACGGCAGCAAGGCGTGCTCCGAGGCGCCCTGCCCAAGCACCCGCTCTGTGCTGATGCTGCAACCTCCTTGCCAGGCAAGGGCCCTCAAGTACAGGGCGAGCGGTGGAGCCGCTTGCACGCAGTCAGCCCGTTGACCGCATGTGCAGGGCAATCTTCATTCGGCCCATGTGCATTAGTACCTCCAGGATGTCTGTCTTTGACAAAGAGATGGCTCTAGTTTCCAACGTATCAACTTTTTTTATTTTACTAAACCACCAYCACTGCTATTACAGTCTGAAAACAAACCCTCATGCTTAGGCCTGTGTTTTATATAGATGTGCTTGCATCTCCCACATACCTCGTTTGAAGCAGGCAGCTTCTGAAGGCTTCAGAAGCCAAGCTTTCACCTTAACAGTGTGAAAATACAAAGCAAAATTACTCAGAGGCCACACTACATAACAACAACAAMAAAAGTATATGTGTATAAAATGCTTGAGTTTTAAATTAGTGAAACCCCACCTCCAAAACATTTCAGGGCTGAGTTATTCTATTCTGCTACCCTGACCACATACAACTCCCCCCCACACACACACGCTACCGCCAGCCAGAAAACTCTGCAAGGGCACAACTGCAGCACTGATGCTCTGGACAAGAACAGAGAGTCAAATACACTGACTGCGGCAAAAAGGGGCCAGCGAAGTCCAGAACAGGAATGCAGAAAAAGCCAGACAACCCAGGAAATAAAACTGTGAAAGGGGGTCGGGAAGGCACAAAAACCTGGAACGGCAGCGGCCGATGAGGCCACAAGGGCCAGTACTCCACATCAGAACAGGAGAATGTGAGTTAATTCTAGATTAACTTAGCCTGGCAAATCAGAGCAAGGTCTGAGTAGTGATTTTTAAAAAATGGGTTGGGCAGCCGGAAACTGAGCACTGCTACGCTGAAATCCTCCGTACCCAACAGATTCTAGAAAATCTGAAGAATAACCGAGTCCTCCTAGACTGGTATCTAACACGTAACCTGCATGTTTAGCCAACTGATAAAGATTTAAATCATTTAGGTTTAAATMATTTTCATCATTTAGACCATTGCCACGTTCCACCTCTCTCGGTGGAATTTTGCAATTTAACTACTACAGGATTCCTTAGCTTTTCTCACGTACCTTTTAAATAACTGCACACGAGCTGCTGCTCTTTCTTTGGAGACAGAGGGTTTACTGAGTTGGTGGTGACCAGTGGTCACGCTGGCCTGCTCCTCACCCACCCACTCCTCGCCACTGGACTAGAATACACCTTGCCCCTGGAGCAGATGCTTCCCAACAACACCTGGTTACGGGGCAGTTCTTTCAGGTTTTGCTGACAGGGCAGACAATCCGTTCTTTTGTAGCTCCAACTTGTAACAGTTATCTCCCCATGCAAGGCTCTTCGCTACTCATGTTAAGGGTCCATTTACAAGCCTCCTGCTGCCGCAGCTCATCCAGGCCCCAGCGCCCACAGCTGTGGCCCAGCACCAGCGCCACAAGCCCTGTCAGGGAGAGCTGGGACGCCCAGTGCAGCACACACCTCCCCGTAGCTTGCTGACAGTGAGAGACATAAAATGAGAAATATTAATGAAAATAAAGAATTCCTCCTGTCCTGGAGGAAAGCCAATGTCACCCCGGTCTTCAAAAAAAGCAAGAAGGAGGAGCCGGGCAACTACAGGCTGGTGAGCCTGACCTCTGTCCCTGGGAAGGTGATGGAGCAGGTCATCCTGACTGCTGTTTGTAGGCACATGGAGGAGAAGTTGCTCAGGAGTAGCCAGCATGGGTTCACCAAGGGGAGATCATGCCTGACTAACCTGATAGCCTTCTACGATGGGGTGACTAGATGGATAGATGAGGGCAGAGCGGTGGATGTCATCTATCTGGACTTCACTGAGGCTTTTCACACCGTCCCTCACGGCATCCTCCTGGGCAAGCTCCAGAAGARTGGGTTAGATGAGYGGACAGTGAGGTGGATTAGGAACTGGCTAAAAGACAGGGCCCAGAGAGTAGTAATCAGCGGTGCCGAGTCCAGCTGGAGGCCTGTGGATAGCGGTGTCCCCCAGGGGTCAGTCCTCGGTCCGGACCTGTTCAATTTATTCATTAACGACCTAGATGAAGGGATGGAGTGCTCCCTCAGCAAGTTTGCTGATGATACCAAACTGGGAGGAACAGCTGACAGCCGTGAGGGCTGCGCTGCCATCCAGAGGGACCTGGACAGACTGGACAGCTGGGCGGCGAGTAACCTCATGAAGTTCAACAAGGGCAAGTGTAGGGTCCTGCACCTGGGGAGGAATAACGCTAGACATGCCTACAGGCTGGGGACCGACCTCCTGGAGAGCAGCCCCGCAGAGAGGGACCTGGGCGTCGTGGTGGACGACAAGTTGACCGTGAGGCAGCAGTGTGCCCTCGTGGCCAAGAAGGCCGATGGGATCCTGGGGTGCATTAAGCAGAGCGTCTCCAGCAGGTCGAGGGAGGTGATTCTGCCCCTCTATTCAGCTCTGGTGAGGCCGCACCTCGAGTACTGTGTGCAGTTCTGGGCTCCCCAGTGCAGGAGGGACGTGGAGCTGCTAGAGACAGTCCAGCGCAGGGCCACGAAGATGATTAGGGGCCTGGAACATCTGCCCTATGAGGAAAGGCTGAGAGAGCTGGGCCTCTTCAGCCTGGAGAAGAGAACACTGAGAAGGGACCTGATTAATGTATATAAATATCTCAAGACAGGGAGTGAGGAGGAGGGGGCTGGCCTCTTCTCAGCGGTGGCCAGTGATAGAACTAGGGGAAAYGGCCACAAATTGAGGCACCAAAAGTTCCACGGGAACTTGAGAAAGAACTTCTTAACGGTGAGGGTGACAGAGCCCTGGAACAGGCTGCCCAGAGAGGTGGTGGAGTCTCCTTCTCTGGAGATCTTCAAAACCCGCCTGGACATCACCCTGTGCCACATGCTCTAGGTGACTCTGTCAGGGGGGGTTGGACTAGATGACCTCTACAGGTCCCTTCCAACCCTAGCCMTTCTATGATCCTATGATTCTATGAAAAACCTGAAACATTAACTAGAGTGGAAGAGAATTATTGGGAGAATAGGAATTAAAATTACTAGCAGGAATGGAAGAGAATTCTTCACAGAAGAACAAGAGAATTATAGTGAGAAAGGCAGAGAATTGTTAGCGAAGGGAGAAGGATTAGCCAGAGAGCTAAGGCGTTATTAGGAGGATAAAAATAGAATCATTACCTGGAGTGAAGCAGAAATATTTGGAGAATAAGAATAATATTATTAGTGGGTAAGGAAGAGATATAAGAAAGACTAAGCCATTTATGTGGGAAACTGGAAGGGAATTATTAGCAGGACAGAAAAGGAGTTATCAGTGGGACAGGAAGAGATTTATTAGGTGAACAGAAATAGATTTATTACTTGGCATGCAAGAGACATTGGGAAACTAGGAATAGAATTAGTGAGAGGAGGAGATTTATAAGTGGGAGAGGAAGATATTTGTGAGCAATACATCAAAGGAATGATTATGGAAATAAAAAGAGAACTATTCCCTGGAATGAGAGAGACTTATTGGGGAAATAGAATAAAATTATTAGAGGCGGAGGATGAGAAGTATTCCAAGACAGGAAACAAATTATTAGCAAGAGAGGAAGTAAATTATTAGAGGAATAAAAAAAACCCGATTTCCATAATTGAAAGACATTTATGAGAAGAAAGGGAAAAAAAAAAATTAGCCCGAGAGGAAGACATTTATAAGGGGAATAAAGAGAGTTATTACATGGAGTTAAAGAAAATGATAGGGAGAATAAGAATGAAGTAATTACTGTCAGAGCAAGAGATTTATGGACATGAAAGGCAGATAACTATCAGGGGAATAAGAAGAAAGTCATTACCTGTCATAAACAAGATTTATTGAGAAAATAGGAATAAAATTATTAGCAGAAGAAATCTAGAAGTATTAGCAGGAGAGCAAAGGAAGTATTAGTGGTAATGGAAAGGAAAAGAAATATGAACGGGAGAGGAAGGGAATAAATAGGGGGAAAAGTGATTAACTGGACTCAAAGACAAGTCTCGGGAGAATAGCAATATTAATTTTAGCGGGAGAGATTTATGAGCAGAAAAGCAAGGGAATGATTACGGGAATGAAAAGRGCATTATTATCTGCAGTGAAAAAGCATAACTGGGAGAATAGGGATAAAATTTATCAGGCAGGTRGATTTATAAGCGGGAGAAAAAGAGAACTACAAGTACAGCAGTATTAGCCAAAGAGGCAGAGAATTACTGTGAGAATAAATAGAGAATTATTGCTGGTATGCAAGACATTTACTGGGAAAATAAGAAAAAAAAATACTAGCCAGAGAGACAGAGATTTATGAATGGGAGCAGAAGAGATTTATGAGCAGCAGAGCAAGGGGAATAGTCTCTTTATATTAGGGGAATATAAAGAGAATTATTATCTCAAATGAAAAGGAATTATTAGGAGAATAGGAATAACATTATGAGAGGGAAAGCATGAGAGATATTAGCCAGAGAAGCAATAAAATATTAGCAGGAGAAGATAGAATTTATTAAGAGCATAAAAAGAGAATTATTATCTGGAATTAAGAAAAATTATTGGGAGCATAGTAATAAATGCATTACAGTCAGAGAGAGAGTTTTAGGAACACAAAAGGAAAATAAGCATTCGGGGAATAAAAAGCACCTTATTACCTGGCGTGAATGAGATTTATTGAGAGACTAAGAATAAAATTTTTAGCAGGAGACAAAGAAAATTATGAGAAGAATAAGGAGATAATTACTACCAGGAGAAGTAGAGAAATATCACCCGAAAAGACAGAGAATTACTATGAGAATAAAAAAAGAAAATTATTACCTGGAGTTAAAGAAAATTATTGTGAGAATACGAATAGAACTATTACATGGAGAAGACGACAATTATTAGCAAGACAGGCAATAAATTGTAAGCAGGAGAGGAAGGAAATTATAAGGGGAATAAAAAGAGAATTATTATGTGGAGATAAATAAAATAATTGGGAAAATAGGAATTATTAGATGAACAGGATGAGTATTAGCAGCAAGACAGGAAAGAAATTCTTAGCAGAAGAGGAAAGAAATTATTAGCAAAATAAAAAGAGAATAATTGCCCAGAGTTAAAGAAAGTTATTGGGAGAATACGAATATGATTATTACATTTAAAGCAAGAGATTTATGAATAGGAGAGGAAAATAAGTATTAGAGAAATAAAAAGTAACTTATTACCTGATATTAAAGATTTTTTTGCGAGAACAAGAATAAAATTATTTAGCGGAAGAGTTCAATTTGCAGGAGAGTAAAGGAAATAGTAATGGTAAAGCAAAGAAATATTAGAGAGGGAGGAAGGGAATTATTAGTTGAAAAAAACCAAGTGAATTATTTGCTGGACTGAAACAGAAATATTGGGAGAACTGTAATGTAATTATTAATGGGAGAGGAAGCGATTTATGAGCAGGAGAGCAAGGGAATGATTAGGGGAGCAGAAAGATAATTATTACCTGCAGTTCAAGAAGATTGAGAGAATAGGAATGAAGTCATTACAAGCAAGAAATTTATTAACAGGAAAAGGTAAATATATAGGGGAATAAAAAATGTGTTCTTAGTTGGCATGAAAGGGATTTATCGAGAGAGTAAGAATAAAATTATTAGCGGACAAGGAAGAGACGTAGTAGCAAGACCGCAAAGGAATTCTTAGTGGTAAAGCAAACAAAATATTAGCGGGAGAGGAAGAGTATTATTAGCGGGGAGCGGGGAAAAAAAAAAAAAACACAAGTGAATTACTTGCTGGGCTGAAAGACAATATTGAGAGAACTGCGATATAATTATTAGTGGGAGAGGAAAAGCTTTATGAGCAGCAGAGGAAGAGAATCATTAGGCAAATCCAAAAAGAATTATTACCTGGAAGGAAAGAGCATTAAAGGGAGAATAGGAATAATTTTTTTAGCAGAAGAGCTAGAAATTGATGAGAGAGAGTGATGAAATTATGAGAAAAATAGGATGATAATTGTTACCTGGCAAGGACGTAAAACATTAGCCGGAGGRGAAGAGAATTAGGGCATGAAAAAGAATATTACCACCTTATGTGTAAGAGATTTAACCGGAGAACAGGAAAAAAGTATAGTGGAAGGGGATGAAAGTTATTAGCAGGAAACGAAAGGAAATTTTAGCACCAAAGGAGGGGAATGAATAGGGGGATGAAGAAAACAAGAGCATTATTACCGGGAGTCAAAGAGAATTATTACAGGATTCGAAAGAATTTTATTAGCTGGAGAGCAGGGAAATTATTGGAATGAATAACAAGAGAATTATTACCTGGACTGAAAGAGAATAATTGGGAGAGTAGGAATAAAATTATTAATGGGAGAGGAAGAGCTTTATGAGCAGGATAGGAGGGAATGACTCAGGGTAGGAAGACAATTTTTACCAGGTGAGGAAGGGAAGTATCAGTCTGAGAGGAAGAGAATTGTTAGGGCAAGAAAAACAGAATACTTACTTGGCACAGAAGAGATTAAAGGCAGAATAGGGAAGAAGTAATTAGTGGGAGGGAAGGAGAATTATTAGCAGGAGAGGAAATGAAATTAGGAAGGGAATGACTAGAGGAAAAAAACAGGAGAAGTATTAGCTGGAGTGAAAGAGAATTACTGGGAGAACATAAATAAAATCACCAGTGGGAGCAGAACAGAATTATAAGTGAGAGGAGAAGGCAAGTCTTAAAAAAATAGGAAGATAATTATTTCCAGGAGAAGTAGTAGCCAAAGAGGAAGGAAATTATTAGGGAATAAAAAGAAAATTATTCCCTGGCATGCAAGATATTTACTGGGAGAATAAGAGAACAATTACTAGCCAGAGATGAAAGGATTTATGAGGCAAATAAAAGGAAAAGTATTACCTGGAATGAAAGAGGATTACTGGGAGAATAGGAATGAAATTATTACACAGAGAGAATGAGAATTATTAGCAAGAGAGGAAAATAGTTCTTAGTGGGAGAAGAAGGAAATTATTAGGGGAATCAAAAGAGAATTATTACCCTGAGTTAAAGAAAATTACTGGGAGAATAGCAATAAAGACATTACTGTCAGAGTGTGACACATACRAACAGGAGAGAAAAATAAGTACGAGTGGAGTAAAATGACAGTTCTTACCTGGCGTGAAAGAGAATTATTGACAGAACAGGAATAAAATTATTCCAGGTTCTTCCAGGTTGTGCTGACATGGCAGACAGCCCCTTCTTTTGTAGCTCCAGCTTTAACAGGTAGCTCCTCATTCATGGCTCCTCGCTACTCATGTTAACGGTCCACTCACATTCCTCCTGCCACCCTGGTATTTGGGATCAACAATATTCACGGTCCGGAAACACTGCTACAATGGGAGCGTTATCCCAAGGGGCCGTAAGGTGTTTGAGCCTGTATGTGCTAGAGCCGCTCCAGCAGGATGGCATTCCCTCCAAGGCCAATCTCATTATCAAACTAAACTGCTGGAATGAAGATGCTTCTGTAAGACAAGTACTTCCCAGGAGGAAATGCGCAGAGCTGCACAGCACCTAGAACAAGCTGAACAACAACAAAAAAAGTGGTTAGAGGACAGAATGGAATTGGCAGCTCCCAGCTCTGTTTTTCCAGGGGCAAGACGGGCACGAGGAGATGAGAGAGGTGCTACCAAGGCCAGAACTGACACGGGGCTCCAGGGCAGAACTCGGGCATCAAAAAGAGGGTGGGAAGAAACTACAGGATCCTACCAAGATTAGAAGGCTCTAACAGTGCTGGAGCACAAAAGGAAGCTCTCAAACAACACTCCAGAGTAAAACAAAGGCTTTCCTGGGGCTCTACAGGGCGGACAGCACTCGACAGCACAACAAGACTCTACAGGGGAATCCAGTGCAGATTAAATGCATCTTCGGAGAGCAGAGAAGAACTGAAAGCCCGACAAAAACAGCTAGGTCCCGCCCGGGACGAGGAGCAAACCCAGCCCTGCCCTGCCCTCCACCTCTCCCCGCTTCAACCCGGGCGCCCGCCCGCTCCCCGCGTGGGTTGGGACCCCAGCCCCGAGCGAGCCCCCACCGGCCCCGCTGCCCTCCTCCTTGGGTGGGGCCCACACGCGGCTGCTCTGCGGCAGCGCCCGCCTCGCGCAGCCGCCCACCACGAGCTGCTCTGAACAGCCATCCCAGGCGCAGGATGTGCCCGTCCCCCGCCGCAGCCCACCAGCGCCGGGAGAAAAAAACACCTAGAAGCACAGCAGTATTAGCCAAAGAGGCAGAAAATTACTGTGGAAATAAAAAGAGAATTATTATCTGGCATGCAAGACATTTACAGGGAAAATAAGAAAAAAAAATGCTAGCTAGAGACACAGGGATTGATGAGTGGCAGAGGAAGAGATTTATGAGCAAGAGAGCAAGGGAATTATTAGGGGGAATATAAAGAGAATTCATACCTGGAATGAAAGAGACTTATCAGGAGAATAGGAATAACATTATTAGAGAGAGAGAATAAGAATTATTAGTAAGACAGAAATAAATGATTAGCGGGAGAGGAAGGAAATTTTTAGGGGAATCAAAAGAGAATTACCCTGAGTGGAAGAAAATTACTGGGAGAATAGCAACAATGCTATTACTGTTAGAGAAAAAGTTTTATGAACAGGAGACGAATGTGAGGAATAGTGGAATGAGAGTTATTACCTGGTGTGAAAGAGATTTATTCAGAGAGAGGATTTATTCAGAGAAGAGGAATAAAATCAATAGTAGTAGACCAAGAGAATTATGAGAGAAATAGGAATATAATTATTACCAGGAGAAGTAGGGCAGTATTAGCCAGAGAAGCAGAGAATTACTACAGGAATATAAAGAGAACTATAACCTGCCATGCAAGACATGTATCTGGAGAACGAGAAAAAGATTATTAGCCGGAGAGAAAGAGATTTATGAGTGGTAGAGCAAGCGAATGATTAGAGGAATATAAAGAGAATTATCGGGAGAATAGGAACACCATTATTAGAGAGAGAGAGAGGATCAGAGTTATTAGCAAGAGAGGAAATAAGTTATTAGCGGGAGAGGAAAGAAATTATTAGAGGAATAAAAGCAGAATAATTACCTGGAGTGAAAGAAAACTATTGGAGGAATAAAGGAATAACGTTATTACAGTTAGAGGAAGAGATTTATGAACCTGAGTRGAGAATAAGTATTAGGGGAATAAGAAGAGACTTATTACCTGGCATGAAAGAGGTTTATTGAGAGAAAAAGAATACAATTACTAGCAGAAGAGGAAGAGATGTAGTTGCAGCAGAGCAAAGGATGTATTACTGGTAAAGCAAAGAAAATATTAATGGGAGAGGAAGGGAAATATTAGTGGAAAAAAACAAGTGAATTATTAGCTGGGCTGGAAGAGAATTATTGGGAGAACTGGCAGATAATTATTAGTGGGAGAGGAAGAGATTTATGAGCAGGAGACTGCAGGCATGCAAGACTGGGAGTATCAGAAAAAATTACTAGTCAGAGAGACAGGGATTTATGAGTGGTAGAGGAAGATATTTACGAGGAGAACAGCAAGGTAATGATTAGGGGAATATAAAGAGAATTATTACCTGGAACGAAAGAGAATTATTGGGAGAATCAAAATCACATTATCAGAGGAAGAGAATAAGAATTATTAGTAAGACAAGAAATGATTAGCAGAAGATAAAGGAAATTATTAGGGGAATCAAAAGAAAAGTATTACTCAAAGAAATCTATTGGGAGAATAGAAACAATACTATTACTGTTAGAGAAAGAGATTTATGAACAGGAGAGGAAAGTGAGGATTAGCGGAATAAAATCAGAGTTATTACCTGGCGTGAAAAAGATTTATTGAGAGAAGAGGAATAAAATTATTAGCAGGAGACTAAGAGAATTATGAGGGAAACAGGTAGGTAATTATTACCAGGAGAAGTAAAGAAGTATTAGCCAAAGAGGCAGAGAACTACTATGGGAATAAAAGGAGAATTATTACCTGGCATGCAAGGCATATACTCGGAGAATGAGAAAAAAACTACTAGTCAGAGAGAAAGAGATTTATGAATGGAAGAGGAAGATATTTATGAGCAGGACAGCAAGTGAATGATTAGGAGAATATTAAGATAATTATTACTTTGAATCAAACAGAATTATCGGGAGAATGGGAATAATATTATCAGAGGGAAAGCATGAGATTTATTAGCCGGAAAGAAATTAAGGGAATTAAAAGAGGATTATTACCTGGAGTTCAATAAAACTTTTGGGAGAATAGGAATAAAACTATTACATTTAGAGCAAGAGATTTAAGAACACGAGAGGAAAATTATTATTAGAGGAATAAAAAGAGACTTATTATCAGACGTGTAAGATATTTACTGAGAGAATAAAAATAGAATTATTAGCGGAAAAGGAAGAGAWGTATTAGCAGGACAGGAAAGGAATTATTAGTGGTAAAGCAAAGAAAATATTAGCGGGAGAGGAAGGGAATTTTTAGTGGAAAAAGACAAGTGGTTTATTAGCTGGACTGAAACAGAAATATTGGGAGAACTGGTATATAATTATTAGAGGTAGAGGATGAGAAATGTTGGTGAGACATGAACTAAATTTTTAGTGGGAGAGGAAAGAAATTATTAGGGGAACAACACATAATTATTACTCAGAGTTATAGAAAATTATTGGGAGAATAAGAATAAAATTATTAGAGGGAGAGGAAGAGAATTATTAACAAGACAGGAAATGAATTATTAGCAGGAGCGGAAAGAAATTATTGGGGGGGAAAAAAGGAGCATAATTAYCCAGAGTCAAAGAAAACTATTGCTGGAATAGTAATAAAGTTATTACAGTTACAAGAAGAGATTTATGAAGATGAGAGGAAAATAAATATTAGGGGAATAAAAAGGGCCCAGAGAGGATGCACTCGAGAGTGCTGCGGGAACTGGCAGGGGTTATTGCTCAGCTGCTCTCCATCATCTTTGAGAAGCTGTGGAGAGCGAGGGAGGTGCCGGAGGACTGGAAGAGAGCTAACATCACTCCAGTCTTCAAAAAGCGCAATAGAAAGGAGCCAGGAAACTACAGGCCCATCAGCTTCACCTCCATCCCTGGGAAGGTAGATAGACCAGCTCGTTCTAGAGACCTTCTCTAGGCATATCAAGGAAAAGAAGGTGATCGGGACTAGTCAGCATGGATTCACCAAGGGGAAATCRAGTTTGATGAACCCGATAGCCTTCAACAATGAGGTGACTGGATGGACAGATGAGGGGAGAGCCGTGGATGTTGTCTACCTTGCCTTCAGCAAGGCTTTTGATGCAGTCTCCCATAACATCCTCATAGGAAAGCTCCCGGTGTGGACTGGACGTGCAGACAGTGAGGATTGGCTGAATGGCAGAGCCCAGAGGGTTGTGATAAAACCAGGGCCAAGTYTAGTTGGAGGCCTGTGGCCAGTAGTGTACCCCAGGGCTCAGTGCTGGGCCCAGTGCTATCCAACTTGTTCCTCAATGATTTGGACGAGGGCACAGAGTGCACTCTGGGCAGGTTTGCAGATGATACTAAACTGGGTGGAGTGGCTGACACTCCAGAGGGCTGTGCTGCCATTCAGAGGGACCTAGACAGGATGGAGCACTGGGCAGAGAGGAACCTCATGAGTTTCAACAAGGACAAGTGCAAGGTCCTGCACTTGAGGAGGAATAACCCTAGGCACCAGTACAGATCAGGGGCTGACCTGCTGTAAAGCAGCTCCACGCAGAGGGATTTGGGAGTCCTGGGTGACAACAAGTTAAGCATGAGTCCACAATGTGCCCTTGTGGCCAAGAAGGCCAATGGGATCCTGGCTGCATCAGGAGGAGCGTTGCCAGCAGGTCGAGGGAGCTGCTCCCAACCCTCTACTCAGCCCTGGTGAGACCACACCTGGAGTATTGTGTGCAGTTCTGGGCTCCTTGGTACAAGAGGGATGTGGAGCTTCGAGAGAGGGTCCAGTGTAGAGTGACAAATATGTACAATCAATATGTACAATCAATATGTACAAATACCAGAGGGGTGAATGTAGGGAGGAGGGGGCCAAACTCCTCTCGGTGGTGGCCAGTTACAGGACAAGGGGTAACGGGCACAAGTTGAAACACAGGAAATTCCATGTCCACATGAAGAAATTCTTTACTCTGAGGGTGACGGCGCCCTGGAACAGGCTGTCCAGAGAGCTTATAGAGTCTCCTTCTTTGGAGATATTCAAAAATCCACCTGGATGCCACCCTGTGCCACATGCTCTAGGGGTCCCTGCTTGAGCAGGAGGGTTGGACTAGATGATCTCTAGAGGTCCCTCCCAACCTTAATCATTCTATGATTCTATGAAAAGGAAAGAAATTTTGTTCTACCCTTCTGCACAGGTAAAGACACAACTTTTTAGCGCCTTTATGAAAGGAGTCTGACCAGACATTAGGGAATAACTTTATAAATATAAGTTTTGTTAAGGACTGGTGCAAATCAGAGATCTAACAACTTTCCAAGGAGAAAGTATTCGTGCACAAATTAACAGCTTTCCTACAGATTACACCACCATAGAGAATCAAGTAGGGAAACAGGCTAAAAGATACTGCACCCCTATTTTTTCCTATAAATCTGTTCAGATAACAAACTTTGTACAGGATAAAAAAGGAAAACTCACAGAAGACAGATTGCTGAATACATATAATTATGGCTGCCTCTCATACACTCTTCTTTCTCTCTTTTTCCAGGCAGTTTATGTTGTCCTCATAAAATCACAAATTCATCCCGGGAGTGGAAAACAGATTGGAACAGAAACAGATATTATTCTGCCTAAGATATGATACGGACTGGCTTCACCTTAGCAACTGTCATTTACAAGATGTGACCCATGAAAATCAATAGAAAGAGGGTACACAAACTTCAAAGAAATCGTGCAAAAGTCTTYGTGGTCCCTGCAATGGAAGAGCAAAAGACAGCGCAACAAAAATTAAACAAGTCAGTTAAAGTTGGACATAAAAAGCAAACCACCACTAGGTGTGAGCCCTAAAATTTACTACGAAGATAGTGATAAAGACCCTAGGGTGACAGCTGCATGGCAACTAACCCTCCCCCCCAGCTTTCTCTTCTCATTATTATCCTGCTGTTCCAATTTACGAGAAGGCAACCTGAACTTTTCATAGTTTCCTTGTTTTAAATAAATTTGCCTTAAAGAGAGCAAAAAGAAGAGTAAAAGCTTTCCCTATCACCTTTCTTCCTTATCTTAAAGCAAACTGATCTAGGAATCTGCTGAGATGGCAGATTTTTTGGGAGCTCTCACAACTTTAACATGGCAAGGCTAATGATGTTGCAATTTGAAAATYATGAAATATTATTTCCTGCTAAGTTTAGTGTTGGCAATTACATACTGTTTTTTAGGTGGGAGAGAGAGAAGGGATATCAAGTCTGTATACAGCCTTCTTATTTAAACTTTGCAGGGTGCATTTTTACTATTAAATGTCCACTCAAAAAGCTTGCTTTGTTGAACTTTCATTTTTCTTAAGGTCATTACCTTCATACAAAAGCAGGTCCGCTGCCTGAGTTCAGCTCTTTTCCCAGAAATGTACAGAAAGCAGCCACCTAAAAATGGAAGTATTTTAAAATGATTAGTTTCATCTTCTGAAGACACTACAGTCTTCAAAAAGCAAAATTTTGTACCCTACAGTACTAATTTGATGCATGTTTAAGGGAGCAAAATACAATGAAACTGTTTTCTGAGTCACAAAGATTGCAATATTTGAATGGGACATCCACTCATGATCCATATAAATGGATCCTTCTACAGGAAGAACCCTAAGTATTACTGCTAGTAAACATATGTTCTTTGACTTTCATGTCTAAAATTATTTTAAAATACAGAAATAAAGCATTGAAACCCTATTTCATTCAGTTATGGAATTCTCAAAGTGAKAAATAAGCTGGTGAATGTAAACAAACTAATGACAGACCATGCAGAAGTACAAACGCAATCACAAAGAGTACAGGCTAACACAATGGGCTAAGTGCTATTTTCAGGTTAGCTCCTTGAAACAGTTTCCAAAGCCACTACATGAATAACAACGTCAAGGCAAAGAAAAGGGGGAAAGAACTAAAAAAAAAAAAAAACCAAAAAAAAACAAAAAACCACAGATTTAGAATGGCTTAAATGTTTAACAGTACTAGGCCTGAATATTTGCTTCTTTAATTCAGCAAAATTCTCTTTATGTTCATTCAGCTAGAAMAAAGTGAAATAAATTTGTAAATTGAAATTGCACTACAATCTCTAGACTCTGGTCAGAAAATCTGAAGTGCTGCTCCATTAAATTATGTCTTTGTCACAGGATACAAGCAGAAAGCAGTGGGCATTCTGTGGCACTTCATAACCTGTCACGTGCAGCCCTTGTGGCCTAAGGCGGTTGTTCTGCTTGTGAATTTCTTGCCAGATGATCAACAAAAATCAACTCCCTCCATATAGTAGCTCCATGTACGCCTTTTGTTAGCTATTCCTTAGCTTTAAATTCAACACAGACACTACAGACATGACAAAAATGAGAGGTAGCCAGCATCCGAGATGGAGGAGGTAAAATTGAAAAGAGCATGCTGCTAACATCGGGCAGAGATCTGGTATTAAGAAGTGCGCATTTGGAAAAAGGCAAACAGCACAGATTATAACCCATAGTTATGTGGCAGAATTTAAACACAAACATACTCTTTTGGTAAAACTTTTAATTAAGTTCACTCCATGTGCTATGCTCATATTATCTTTTTACTAATTGAGCTTCTTATCTGCTTTAAGTGTGATTTGTGACTGCTGGTATATGATAGATTGATCTTTGAGGTTTTTGATCTTAAAAAGAAAAACGTTTGAATGAAGAAGTCAGTGTCAGACCCCACAGCATATCTATGGTATTTAAAGAAAGCAGTCAAAGAACTCTTATTAACAAGAGCACTCTTGCTATTTAATCAGCTAATGACAGATTACCCTCTTCATTTCATACTTCCTATGTTGGTGTCCTCCATGTCATGAAAACTCCTCCTACAATTTTCTTGTCCTAGCATTTATTTGAATCCTACAAATTGGCACCATTTTAGATGTTTCAGTTTGCTTATTATCCACTTTAGAACAGCATATGCCACCTTCTTATAACATTTTATTTTCTTTATTTCCTGACTTTTGATCTCTGAGACTTACTACATAAGGAACAGTCACTTAGGACAGTGGCCAGATGGTGACTGATGACTTCACTTTTACTTTTTTTTCTTAAAAAAAAAAAAAATGAGATAAAACAATTTAAAGATTCTGTTAGGAAATGCAAAGCCCCAGAATTATAAATGCCCTCTTGGTGCATGATTTATCTTTTAAAAGACTCACGGACAGTCATGATTTATTTCTGACCTGGATTTGGACATAGCAAAATATCATGCTTATTGTTGACTTCTAGATCATAGAATGGTTAAGGTTGGAAGGGACCTCTAGAGATCATCTAGTCCAACCCCACTGMACATGCAGGGTCCCCCAAATCATGTGGCACAGGATTGCATCCAAGCGGGTTTTGAAGATCTCCAAAGAAGGAGACTCCACAACCTCTCTGGGCAGCCTGTTCCAGGGTGCTGTCACTCTCACTGTTAAGAGATGCCTTAATTGTGCCTAAGAAATGCCTAAATGCCTGATGCCTTAATTTGTGGCCATTTCCTCTAGCCCTATCAGCAGCCACCACTGAAAAGAGGCCAGCACCATCCTCCTCACAACCCCCCTTGAGGTACTTCTCTCAGCTTTCTCTTCTTCAGGCTGAACAGGCCCAGCTCTCTCAGTCTTTGCTCATCGGGCAGATATTCCAGGTCCCTGATCATCCTYGTGGCCCTGCCCTGGACTCTCTCCGGCAGCTCCGCATCTCTCTTGTACTGGGGGGTCCAGAATTGGACCCAGTACTCCAGGTGTGGCCTCACCAGGGCTAAGCAGAGGGAGACAATCACCTCCCTCGGCCTGCTGGAGATGCTCTTCTTAACCCACCTCAGGATGCCACTGGCCTTCTTGGCCATGAGGGCACACTGCTTCCTCTGGTCTACTTGTCGTCCACTGTGACACCCACGTCCCTCTTTGCAGAGCTTCTCTCCAGAAGGTCCGTTCCCAGCCCTTACTGGTGTCTGGGGTTATTCCTCCCCAAGTGCAGGACCTTGCACTTGCCCTTGTTGAATTTCATAAGGTTTCTCACTGCCCAGTTATCCAGTCTGTCCAAGCCCCTTTGGATGGCAGTGCAGCCCACTGTGCTATCAACTATTCCTCCCAGTTTCATGTTATCAGCAAACTTCTTGAGGGAGCACTCCATTCCTTCATCCAGGTCGTTAACGCGTAAGTTGAACAGGACTGGATCAAGGACTGACCCATGGGGGAAACTGCTAACCACAGGCCTCCAGATGGACTCTGTGCCACTGCACCACACTGTGAGCCCTGCTGTCCGGCCAGTTCCTAATCCACCTCGCTGTCCACTCACCTATCCCACACTTCCAGAGCTTGCCCAGGAGGATCTTATGAGGGACAGTGTCAGAAGCCTTGCTGAGGTCTAGATAGATGACATCCACCACTCTCATCTATCCAGTCAGTCACTCCATCACAGAAGGCTATCAGGTTAGGCAAGCATGATTCCCTTTGGTGAATCCATACATGCCTGGAGACAGCAGCCAGGGTGAGCTGTTCCATTACTTTTCTGGTGATGGATTTGAGGCTCACTGGCCTGTTTTTGCCTGGGTCCTCCTTGCTTTTTTTGAAGAACGGGCTGACACTGGCTTTCTTCCAGTCCTCCGGCACCTACCCCGTTCTCTAGGATCTTTCCAAGGTGATGGAGATCGGCTTAGCTATTACATCTGCCAGCTCGCGCAGCACTCCGGAGCGCATCCCAYCAGGGCCCGTGGGTTTGTGGGTGTCGAGTTTCCTTAGGTGCTCTCTGACCTAATCTTCCTCTACCAGGGCCAAGTCTTTCTCCGTCCAAGCTTCTCTTGTCTCTAGGGTCTGGGATTCCTGAGGGCTGCCCTTGGCAAACACTGAAGCAAAGAAGGCATTCAGCAACTCTGCTTTC
>PTEX01000299.1:726289-774926 GCA_003342815.1 Eudromia elegans | reverse complement strand
GTGGACCCACGTTTTCTCTGATCTTCATTTTGCTGTCAATATATTTGGAAGTTTTTCTTGTTATTTTCTTATTATTTTTAACATTYCTTGCCATATTGTGTGTTCCAAATGAGCCTTAGCTTTCCTTGTCGCATCTCTGCAATCCGTGACAATGTTCCTGTATTTCTCCCAAGAGGCCTGTCCTTTTTTTTTCCCCACATTCTACATACCACTTTCTTCTGCTTGAGTATTGCCACAAGCTCCTTGCTCATCCACACAGGTTTCCTGCCTCCTCTGCCTGACTTCTTACTCATATGGGTGCCCAGCTGCTGGGTGTGGAGAAAGCGCTGCCTAAAAACTAACCAGCTGTCTTGGGCCCCCCTATCTTCTACAGCCCTAGCCCATGGGATTCTACTAAGCAGGTCTTTGAGGAGGCCRAAGTTGGCCCTCCTGAAGTCCACGGCTGCAAGGCTACTTACAGCTCTGCCTCCTCCTCGTTGGACTGTGAGCTCCACCAACTCACGATCACTACAGTCAGGGCTGCATCCCACCTTCACATCTCCAACAAGTCCCTCTCTATTTGTTAGTACCAAGTCTAGTAGCCTGCCTCTCCTTGTTGGCTCCTCAACTGGTGTCAAAAAGTTATCATCAACACACTGCAGGAACCTCCAGGACTGTTTTTGCCTCGCTGTGTTGTCTTTCCAGCTGATATCAGGGTAGCTGAAGTCTCCCATGAGAACCAGGGCCTGTGACCATGAGGCAATTTCCAGCTGTCTGTAGAAGGCCTCATCAGCTTCCTCATCCTAGTCAGACGGTCTGTAGCAAACACCCACCACAGTGGCTCCCACATTAGTCTGTCCTTTAACCCTTACCCACAAACTCTCAACTCTTTCATCCTCCACCCCTAGGCTGAGCTCTATGCATTCCAGTGCCTCTCTCACATAAAGAGCAACTCCACCAACTCGCCTTCCCAGTCCATCCTTCCTRAAGAGCACACAGCCTTCCATGACAGCACTCTAGTCGTGTGAGCTATCCCACCATGTCTCTGTGATTCCAATGAGATCATGACGCTCGACACAGATCTCCAGTTCATCCTGCTTATTTCCCATGCTTCGTGCATTGGTGTACAGGCATTTCAGGGAAGTAATCGAGCCTGCAGGTTTCCCAGGAGGGGTGAAAGAGGACCCTCTATAATCATATCCTGTCCTCACTTCCCCCTCTAACATACTCCCGCTGGACACCCTCTGACTTTGGCTGCGTAGTACTGATTGCCCTGTGTAGGTGACACTTCCCAGTTAACTTAAAGCCCTTCTAACCAGGTTGGCCAGCTTTTTGGAAAAGGTGTGCGTGCCGCTCTTGCTGAGGTGGTTCCCATCATTCTGCACTAGCTGGTGGTCATCAAACAGAGTCTCATGGTCATAGACACCAAATCCCTGTTGCCAAGACCAGCAGCRCAGTCAGTTGTTAACCTGTAATACCTGCCTTGGTAGGATAGAGGAGAACACAACCTGGGCTCCCATACCTTTGACGGCCATCTCTAGGGCTCTGAAATCTCGCTTGATGTTGCTCAGTTTCCTGATGGCATCATTAGTGCCCACGTGGAACAGTATCAGTTGGTAATAGTCAGACTCCTTGACAAGCCTTGAGAGCCTTTCTGTAACATCCCTTATTCCAGTTTGTGGCAAGCAGCAGACCTCTCTGGATAAGGGGGTCAGGTCTGCAGATTGGTACCTCCGTGCCCTGAAGCAGGGAGTCAACCACAATGATCACCCACCACTTATTCCAGGTGCTCCTTTTCTCCTTAGGGCGAGCAGCCTTAAGGATTGGACCTGACTGCCTCTCTGTAGACAGCCCCCTAGATGGGCCTTGGTTCATATCCTCATCTGTCTGATCCGCAAGGTCCAGGGCCTCATACCTGTTGGATATGGTCACTTGTAGGGGTGAGGTGGGCCAGGGAAGGGTTCTCCTGCCACCTCGACCAGGGACCTGTTTCCATGGTTGTTTATCCCTTGATACTGCTAATTCTGCCCCCTCCGCCCTATGGCGAGAGGGTACTGGATTTCCAGATTGGACTGAGGGCGCTCTGGGTGCCTTTCTTGGGAGGACTGCAGAACGCAGCTCCACCAGTCTATTTCTCTCTCACATTCCCTGATGGCCCTGAGCCTTTCTACCTCCTCCTTCAGCTCCACCACCAGGCTAAGCAGGTCATCCACGTGCTTACACCTAAGGCAGGCGATGTTTCTGCCACTCCCTGGTAAGATGAAGAGGCTCAGACATTCTCCACAGCTAGAGACCTGGACTGCCACATGTTTCTGCGACGGTTCAGTCTGCGTCGCCACAGTCTTCCTGGTGGAAACTCCACCTGGTCTCCTGCTAATGGGAGAGGCTGTGGAGAGCACTCTTTTCCAYTCCTGGGARGAGACTCCCTGCACCTCCTGCCCGTGCGCGCTTCCCCGCTAACTGCCATGCCGCGCCACACTCTGTTCGTCCGCTCTGCTGCTCGCCCGCGCTCCCATGGGCAGCTTTTGAGTTCCTGCCTGTCCTGCYGGCTCTGCCTCTGCTGAGTCAGAGCCGCCTCGGACGCGTGGTTCGGCGCTGCCTGCGCGGGGGGTCGGCGACGGGGCTACCTCGTGCTGTCTGCGCTGTCTCTCTCGGCGGCTTTTGCTGCGGTTGTTCGCCTCTAGACAAGGTGCTCAGGCGTAAGCGTCCGCTCCAGAGCCCTTCTCTTCGAGATCTTTACATAAGTTGTCTGAAGTGTAACGTAAATGTCAGGCTGCATCAGTAAAAACTTTGTCACGTGAAGTGACTTGTTATCAAGGCTCAATGCTGTCATTCCCCGTCTTCCAGGAAACACATCTGCTTTTGGTTTGAGTCGGGTCATCTCACTCCCTCCTGTGGTCTTTCAATTCCTAGCACTTCCAAGTTTAATCCATCAAATCAACCCAGGAAATAGAAATCCTCTACAGCAAAATAGATGCTAAGAATCCCAGACCTGACATAATCAGATGTATTCCAATTTGGATCCAATCATTAATTCAGCTGCACGTAAAAAGCCTACCCACACAGTGTTATGGAAGAGCTGATGTTTTCTCCGTAGTTTACCACAGGTCCCTGGGGTTAGAGACCAAATACTGAGGATCCAGGCACAGAAGTTCCTTTAATTCTTCCTTCACAGGCTGCTCTTTATATTTCTCCAAGTTCTGCTGCAGGCCTCTAGGCCAAATTTTTACACTTCTTTTGAGAACCTTCTCAATTATCTACCTTTTTAAAAGGTAGATAATTCAACTGATTCACTGCTCCATGTGATCTGCTTCAAAGCCTGTGATAAGGCTGACTGAATAACAAGAATGCAGAAACGATGTTCCTCCCTGCCCTCAGCATCTTGTCAGCAGAGTATTTTATCTTATTAAGCACACAGTCTTTGGAGTGGAGGAACTTGTATAATAAACGCATTGAATATCATTAACTTTGTAAGTAGATAGATATTCTTTGACTAGATATAGCCTTGTTCTCAATATTAAACCAAACATGGGTAATTTAATTCTTTGGAGTTTTGACTTAATTCTCTCTACAAAATAAAACATGGTAGTTTAGCAAAAAGACAATCCTATTAGTACACAGGGAACAAGTCTCAGGCTGATTCACTTAATTCCATCACCCTGAAAATCCCAGACAACTTCCTTCTGAAATTTTTAGCCTTAGATAAATTTTACTGTGACTACGCAATCACACAAATGTGCCTCCAACAATATGAACTATACAAGCTGGAAAGAAGGAAACGTAAGTTGGACATCCTGACCCAAACAGTGATTTTCCTTTCTTCACAAAATCTCTTCAGACTTAGACACTATTAATAAATACATGGACTCTGCCTCAACAGGTGCAGACATTCAAGGTACATCATTCCAGCCACCTGACTAAACTGAAAGGAAATACTGCTTCTAAAGTCATAGAGGCATGATTGATTGGACACTAACTGCTACCAAACACTGCAGACCAGGCTGCTGAGCAGGCCTGTATCTTCTGGCATTAACTGGTTCATTACCAGTGTAAATAAGCTGATGGACCATTGGCAATTCTCAGTTATGCTGTTTAGTGACACACTGGATTCAGCCTTCACATCTAAAGAAAAAGAAATTTCTAGTAGTACAAAAACGTGCATTTTTAATTCTTTCCATTAAAATATCTGCTATTGTCAAACCAAACAAAGACAAACAAAAAAGTATAYGAAGTAGGGATCATGCTCACCTTGATGAGATTATTTTTGTCAAATTCTGTAACTGGTCAGAGCTAGCAAAGGAATTAGCAGGTGCCCTCAGAGCAGTGYATATCCCAGAACCTGTCCAGAAAGGAAAAACATAATATAAACATTTAATTCTGAAATGAGATAAAGATTATAAATAAGAACTTTTCAGGAAAACAACTGTCAGACTATTGGGAGAAGAGAAGCATACCATTTAAAGGCACTAAGGCTTGAGTTAACCTAGTAGTTTGTCACTACCAGAAGGTGGAGATGTTGTTCCTCCTCCTGCTGTAACTACATGCACTACTCTTCCTCCCTCTTTCATGCTCCCTTTGCACGGGCTTTCAAAAACACTGTACCCTGCACTGAGCCAATTCAACATGCTGAYGCAGAAGAAAACTTACCTTAAATACAAGAAAAGGAAATACTTCTTTATGGTTTAATTATGTGATTGGTTGAGTGCTAGAGCTGGTACAAGGGTGGGATCACACAGCTGCAAGGAGGTGAAGCTTTTCTTTTTAGCTAAAGAGGAAGCATAGGCAGCACTGGGCTATTGGAGTAGCCAGCCAAAGAACGTCAACTTGGCTGTAACTGCTTCTAGAAGTGAAAAAAATCAATTTACACTCTTTAAAACCCTACAGCTATACAGTTCTCACCAATTTGCTGAAACTGATGACAATGTGTTAGCTAGTTTTGAGCTGGAACCAACTCGGGTGTGATCCTGGTTGTCACAGCAGTGCTCAAGGGTGACACATGCCATCCTCCCTCAGGTGTAGCTCAGTGTTACAGCCTCATTACATAAAATGAACCAAGAACGCCACCCCCACAGGGATTAACCTTCAGATGACAGCAGACCTGAGGAGGTCTCCAGTCCAACCTCCCTCTCGAAGCAGTGGCAGCTCTCAGATAAGATCCACTTACTCGGGGATTTACGCAGCTGGGTCTTGAAAGCGCCGAGAACAGGGTCTGCACAGTCTCTGAGGGCAATCTGCTCCAACACTAACCCAAATCAGCCCCAAACAGCAGCTCTTCCCTTTCTGCAGCCAGACACAGTTGGACAGTTTAGTACTAAAGATTTTTGGGGTTGGGGGGGGAAAAAAAAAAAAAAAAAAAATCTGAAGTCTGTATCTCCCAAAAGTAAAATAAATTGGATAGTTTAAATAGAAGGAGCTGAGCTGCCACTTTTTCACTTTTGGTGACAACAATATGGGACATACCAAAAGAAAGGACACAATTATGTTATGCTGTTAACTTCTTTGCCATTATTTCTCAGATAGAAATCACCCAAGAACTACTACATTTTTTTCTTCGTTATCTTTTTCTTATCTGACCTGTACCTTCTTGATGRGAGGTGAACTGAGAATTTTTGATGAGCTGTTAGTTCAAGAAACATCTCTAAACTGCTTTGTCTAGAAATTCAGAGGGCTGTACACCTACATGAAACATGAGTTAAAATAGCAGGTTTTAATTATTCTGTTCAGCAACATCAGACTGTATTTGCAAAAGGGTGAAATTAAACTGTCAATATCAAAAGTAATTTGACCTCATAGCATTCAGCCATATGAAGCGTAGAAACATTTATATTTGATTACACACAAGAACTCCTCCTCAGCACCATGGGCCAGGTTAAGTCCAGAATAAAAGTCCAGAGCACTTAGAGGACGTTTAAGCAAACAATTCACATTTAAACATTTTCCCATCTAAACAACTGCTTAGAAAGAACAGATGCTGAGTACACAAAGTCATCTCATGTAACTGTCTGCTTTACTGTATTGGTCATTACTTCATTCTGAATGTTCATTTAAGTCCTTGATATTTTCAGAATTCATTACTCTATTTTGATCAGAAAATATACAAGACTATTGCCAGAAGTAAAAAATGGAAAAAATCCTGATGCCTTGAATGAAAAACAAGATCCTGTGAACAAAGAGAAGCAATATTTTATACTGAGAGGTTATGAACGAAGTACTGATATTGCTTTGCATTTTTAGCTTTGCAATGACCAAGGATATGGAATACATGGCTTATTGTATTTGCTATAGCTCAGTTGCAGACAAGCAGTTTAGAGTTCAGTCATCACAGAGCAATACAAGGTATCTATATGGGGAGAAAATACTATATGAAATAGAGTAATTCCTAAGGAACAGCCTAAAAAGAGCCAATAAATATAAACTAATGAAATAGAAATATTAATAAATCTATAAAAAGGAATAATTTTTAGACAGGAATGCTGCTCATTTTTATATAGTCCTGCATTTTTGAGTTTGATTTGAGAAGTGTTTTGCAGTACTTTGGTAGAAATGGCATGAGAGAGAGAGCTTTTAAAATTAATATAATTAATTAAAATTAACAAAAAAAACACTTAAATAAAACAATACAGAAATACTGAAGTGTCCTAAACAGTGCAAGTGACTGAAGAAATGAAAACTTTGTTCAGTAACTATTTTTAATATTCACTATGCCTTATTCTTTTTCTTTTTTTTGCCAAAAATACTGTTCTAGACATTATTTTGATGTATTTTATGACAAATGCAAATCAGACCAYATACTTTAGAACCTGACATAAAGAGTTAAGATTTGAGGCAATTTTTAAACAGCGAAGGCTCACTGCATTACAGAGAAATATTTTTCTTTTTGCTGCTTATCAGCCTTTCTTTAAAAAAATTGTTGCAACAGATGGTACAGAAGCTGCTTAAAGATATTTTCAGCCACAGATATTGCCAGACAGCGATTTCTTCTGTTCTCAAGCTAAAAATGTTTCCTTATTTTCTTTTCTTTTTTTTTTTTTTTTTTTTTTCCTTTTTCTTCTCACTTTCTTAAGGGGATCATATCTCTTTTATGAAGGGGAAAAGGTTGTCACATCGTGACTAAAGAGTAGGCAATTGTGCAGTCCTGAGCTGGATGAATTTTGGGGGAATTCACACATTCTTACAGGAATCCCACAGAGCAAAACGGAAAAATTGATTATCTGTGTAAGTACAGAGAGTCTGGAACTCCTGAATTTTAGGAAACTGAAAGACAGTTGAAGAGATCTGAACAAATCTATGTGTATATCAGTAACAAAACCTTGTTCTTACATCTATCAGAAAAATATATTCGACTTTATTAAAGTCATATATCCTTTTTTTTTTTTTTTTTTCTTTACGGACATTAATTTCTCTCTGCTCTTAGGACATTAGAGGTTTTTCATTTATTTTCCGCATTGTCCTGTATAAAATGATCACACTTAGGTCAATGATTGAACTATGTCATTAAAACTATCCAGAAAACATTTAAATGGGACCATCCTTTAATCTTGAATGAGATTCAGATTGAGAAAAAGTAACTTCTAGTTAATTCTGACTATTTAAAAGACTCAGACATTTTTACGTTACTTTTTTTTTTTTCTCTTCCTTGCACATTCCTTAACTGTGATGTCTCTGTTTCAGTCCTGTCAAAACTGCCCACTGTTATCAAATGGCTAGGTGGGAGTTTTTAGAGTTCAAGTTTTAAAAGTTTAATCTCCCCCACAAGACAGAAGTAGTCACATTATAATTCATTAAATATTTTTTTCTCCTTTAAAAGTTACCCAAAGAAAGTTTTGAACAAATGGTGGATCTATAGAAGACATGTTTATATTGCAATAAACTATAGCAGTTCCTCTCTAGGGCCTGTAAGCCTATGAACACTTAATAATTTTTAATGAGCTTCAATATAGACCAAACAGCTGGCTTTCAATAATAACAACAACAACAACGACAAGTTCCAGAACAAATTTGTACTATTTCTACCCACAAGAATATGCTAAAAAACTGAACTGCTCTGAAATGGTTGAACTACCTCTGAATAAACATAATCACACAAACATGGCTCTTAGCCATTCTGTTGAACTGCGGATGCAGGATTACGGCAGTTCCTAATTTATAGGCTCATGATAATAGAGGTGTTCAAACTGGTGTATGGAACATTTACCCTTTGTTTCAAAATGTCTCTCTCTTTTTTCCTTTGCACATATCAGATCCTTCACTAATATCATTCAGTTCATCAGACAGAGAGACACACTACACACTACATGTGTAGTGATTTTGAATGCTTGCAAATGTGAGAAACGAGCACTAGTGCAATGCAAGCAAAAGAAATGTGCAGCAGAAGTGCGTGTGGTAAGGACAAAGTGGGAGGGTTAAATCAGCTCTTCCTGTATCATAACGTCAGCTTCAGTTCCCTGAATCAGTAGGTGATTCGCAGAGGGGAACAGCTGTTTATCAATAACCTAATTTAGCAATTAGCTTACTGAGGGCTCAGGAAAGTAGTAGAAATCTGGAAATAGAGGAAGTTGCAGACAGGAAAAAAAAAAAAAAAAGAGCAGATTCTACCTTTCAATAGCAGCAAAGGGTCAGATAAGTTCAGCAATCTTAAAGAGCCTAGAGTTGGAACTGTCCTAAATTTTCAGTCTAAACCAGGTTATTTTGTTCAGGGAGCTAAACTGGAAAAAAAAATCCCTCTCATTGCTGAGCTTTCTGATCTTTGTCACAACTCAATTGAAAAACCAAACAAACAAAAAACTGCAGCAAAACTGGATAAGCTGGACACCTCACCACTACCGTGTTTGTTTCTTTGATGTAGAAGATAACTTTCAAAATAAGTGGCATCAAAGCATTTACTAACTTTAGAGATAAAAGCCTTAGGGCAAAGATTATATTTTTTCTTTTTCATTAGTTAACTAATATGCGCTTTACAGTTAAGTAACATGCACATCTTATCTCAAGCTACATTTGCATATGTACTTCTTGTCATGAGGATCAACTTCGATTAGTTACATATCTATAGCAGAAAACTGGAGCACTGCTGTCAAACTCAGTGACACACATTAACCTCTAAAACAGACATGATTATTCCCATTTTAACAAAAATTAGCAGATTGACTTCATCCTCATGTATTCCTCAATTATTCACCTCAAACCAGTAAATTTCAAAGAAACTGAAGAGAACTGTATCTACATGGGAATGCCATGTGCTGGTTGTCATAAGATAGCAGACATATAAAAGGAATATTTTTTCCCAGTCAAAACTATCAAAATGGTCTCATAAGCTATTAAAAATTCAATTCAAACCTAGCAAATACTTGCTAAACTTCCCCTATCTTCAAGTACAAATGTAGTTAACACTTCATGGCTTGGTTTAACCTGGTGTTAACAATAAGGATCCTGTACTGGCTGCGATTCACAACACATAGATAAACTATAGTAAATGAGAAGGTCTGTATTCCCACTCAGAGATTTCAGCACCATTAGGTCTACTGCAACATTGCTTTAAAATCACAGCAAAAAAAATTAGCTGCCTGTAATCAGTTAAAAATTCCTGACCTCCTCATATCTATAACTTTAACACTGTCATACTGTTTTCACAAGAATGCTCTCCAAACAGTTTTCAAGGTTAATTTTGCTGTTACTCCCTCTGGCAGCGTAAGAAGATAATTCTGTCTCCTTGCTAATTTCTTTCTCAGCAGCTTGTTTGATATCAGTAACTTGTACCAATGCTAAGTGAAGTTTTGATCTTTTGTCAAGGCCACTATTCAAATTTTTATGTCTCTAATCTTTCTTGAGCTGATACTGATATTTCAAAGAATGCAGAAAAAAATACAGGATACTTATTGTTAGTAAGTTTGTTGAGAATGTTGTATGCCTTCAGTGACAACMTTTTAGGCAAAGCTGCTGCATTTTCCCAATTCTATTTCCGAGTAATTAAAACTGAGGAAGGGTTGTTCGAGTCCGATCAAAAATACATACCACTGTGGTAATATACCAGGGCTTGGGGGTGGAGATGTTATGCATGAATGAAACATGAATGAAAAGCACAAAATAAATCGTGTAGGTCATAAACTATGGACCATATCCACTAAAAAGTTTTTTCTTCTTTATATTATTTCTGTTAGCAATCCTACTAAAATGAGACTATTCTTTGAAGTATCAGCATGTAAAACTCTCAAAATTTGGGACACAATGTTTAGATCTCATAACAGAAATTGATGTTTTTGTAAAGTCAGTAATGCATATCAATATGCAAAAAAATGCAAATCAGCACGACAGAAAATGCTTAGAGCTTAGCAAGAGATAAATGAATCATAACACTAAAGGAGCAAATTTCATACTGAATGCCACTCTATCATGAAGCACTTGTTCCAAATTTAATGAGCCATGTAGTAAGACACAAATCTTTCCTTAAACTCATTGCATAATTTACTAGTACAGATATAGAGTAACAACAACAATAAAAAAGCAAGCAAGAGAASAAATCAACTGCAGTTAAAAAAGTCCCCCACATTTTGTAGTTAAGTAACTTGTGCTCTGACATAGCTGTAGACAAAATCAACAAATTTAGATATTAAGAACTACCTTTAACGACAGTCCTATGCGTTTAATAGGGAGTACAAGTAACTCCCTGTTACTTGCAAAATTTGAACAAGCTGTCAAATATTAAAATAAATGAAGTTCAAAGTATAGCACAAAAGCTGCTGAGCCGGCTATGGCAAGTCAATGTGATATCATCCTATGAATTTCTACAGATTTGTACCAGCTGGGGGCCTGGTCTATAGTCATATGCATTACTTTGCATCTAACGTTAATGTATTGTTTGAATGAGCTACCATCCTTTCCCAAGAGTTCTTGGGAAAGTGGTTTTCTGAGTGTTTTCCAAAGTAAGGAATTTCTTTATACTAATTTAAAGGAAAAACAAAATCCTGACTGTTACCCTCAAAAGTATCATACTTTTCCACGAACAATATTAAATTGTATCTTTCTGTACAACCTAAATGATTCTTTCTCCCTATGTTCTCTCAGGTACTGAATGAGAGATTTTGGATAAGCAAGAAGAAAAAAAATAATTTAAATGCCTGGAGAATGCCTGGAGAAATCTTGTGAGAAAATCCACGTATTTACAGGCCAAAGAAATCTTCACATTTTATTAACATCCAAGTATTTTTCACACAGATCTGAAGTACTTGCTTTTGCAAATGTTTATCCAACCACAATAATGTGTAGTCTTTTGAAAATCTAGTATTGCTTGGAATTAATAAAACAAACAAACGGCAGCAGAGCTGTTCCACACTTGGAAATGTTTTGTATTAACACAAGGCCTGCAGCTGATGGACTGACATAGAGCTACAGCAACAACACAGAAATAAAATAATAACAAAGGTCTTGATTTCACCACACTATTACACCCTTTCCTACTCCCTTACTTGTGAGAACACAGACAAAACAAAGTATGTGGGAAGTTGCATACAGATACGGGCTAATCCATACCAAGACAGGAAAAAAAAAAAAAGTCTTTTTTTTTATTCTGGCTATTTGTGTTTTGAAGCTACTAGTTTGTTCTACTAGTCAGGTTGCTTTTACTAAAATGGAAGAAATCTCCTTGTTCTCCTCCACACCTTGTGCAGCTGGCTAAAAGCTGTCTCTTTTTGTGGAATTAATCTTCCACTGAAAGCTAACTATGGAGAGTGAGCTGGGTCTTGGAGAAGGGTAGACCTGAATGTCTTGGCCAGCTCAGGCTGAGCAGCAGAAACACAGCACTGGGAGTGAGAAAAAGGAGAGAGGCAGCAGTGCCCCGGAGAACTGGCTCAACTGATGTCATGAAGCTGAATCTTAACACACTTATAACTAAGCCAGGTACAGATTAACTTGCAGCGGTAGCTTCCTCTACTTCCACAAACATGAATAGGAAGGCTGAATTTTGAACACGCTGAATTTTTAGTATTGTACTGATTTTATTGGGGCTCGCGAGTTATTGATGAAGCCAGTGAAGTCACCTGCAAACAAAGACACTGTGTGCTTTTGGAAGAAGTCAGTATATTTTTGGTAGAGGTACGAGGTCTTGAGGCAGCCTATCCTCCCAGTCATAATTCTCCAATAAACTGCATTGTTTAACCTTTCCCAGGCAGTGTGGAGCAAGTTACTTGTCCTAGACAGAGACTGACTAGCACTTGAGCTCTTCAGCCTGTTTAGAGAAGACATCAACATACAAACCCATCTTGCAAGTTTTTATGTATGCTTCAGATGGATCAGTTAACACACAAAGAATAGACTACAATTTGGTTCAGAGATGTCACCTGTGAGGAGAAAATTGAAACTTAGCAGCCCAGAGCAGCCTGCAATGCAAGACAGATCTGCTCCACAGAATAGCACCGCTGCTTATGTTCCAGTTCCGGCTATAGAGCACCCATGCAAACAAATATATAGTGGGGGATCTTGTCCATGCAGAAGTATTTAAAACAAACATAAAGCTACACTTTCCAACAATTTTTGATCCCAAATTAAATCTTTAATTAATTAACACAAGGCCCTTCCTCCTTTGAAGCAGTGGCAGGGGGACCGTTTTTGAAAATGCTCAAATTGGCAAATATCTCTCTCTGAGGAATTTAAAGGGAATCTGATGCAAAATTAATTTTAAATAAATTAATTCTACTAACTGTGCTCAATATCTAGTAAATCTGCATGATTAGGCTAGGTTTCAACTTTGATTCCTAAGTTATATTTTGTCTGGAGACAATAGTAAGTAAGTAAATAAATAAAACTTTCTGGATGCCCTTAAGTCCAATGGTTTCACCGGGAATCTTTTGCTTACTTCAATGAATCAGATCTTCWAATAGGAGTTTACTCCAATTTAGTTTCAAAAACTACTTCCTCAGTTTGCATAAAGTCTCTTTGTTCACTCTACTTGGCCCAGACAAACAGCTTTGAAGGCCAACTTCAGTATCTTGCATTCTTTTAGTAGCGGATCCTTGCCAGGTTAATTCTTTCAGACACAAAATATGCAGGCTTTATTTTGAACATCTTTGACCATCACCATTCATTTCTATAGTATATTTTTTGTAATTATATTTCAACTACCTGAATGGCTTTCATGGATCTTTGGTTTAGGACAATTAAAATGAGGAAAAGCAGAATAATGGAAAGATACATCTTATAATACAATTAGAGCTTGATATTTGCAAAGCAGAGTGCACATTCCCTCCTGCCTATATAATGCTTATATAAACGGATCATTCTATGTAAAAGAGCATTTTTACAAGGACCACTTACCACTTAAGAATTCAGTATATTTTTCCTGTAATGAACTTGCACAGATCCTAGTTTTAGCAAAACATCTAAGACTTCAGGCATGAGGATATTTAGTGAAATAATTCACTTTTTTTTTTTTAATATTGAACATGAACAGACTGTTACTACCCAGAACTTCTGGTCTAACATTAAAAGTAAATATCATACAAATTTTTGAGTTTGAGTTGTGCTTTCCATCATAAAAATTACCTCTAATACCACAAATAATAATTTAATTAATTTGACCAGTCTACAATGTCATGTCACAGAATAAATTGAGAATTTATAAACCAACTAAGCCATAATTTAAATTCATCAGTTTTTATCTATATAGCACTCAGCAGCGACCCCTGCAAACAGTAGCCATCTATTTTTTTGATTCTCGAAATTTGTGAGGTTATACCTAGCACACTAGTTTCACTCCAAGGAGTTGAAAGAGCAGCCCTAATCAAGGCTGCCTTCTGTTAAGCACAAACAGAAAAGTCAATTCTTGCTCAAAAGAGGTGAAAACAGTGAGATAATCTTCGTCAGCAGGACGATCGCAGCAGCCTAACTATTGAGAAAGTTCCTGTAGGTATCATGGCAAAAGGTAAATTTTATCAGTTGTAGAAAGATAATCAGAAAACCTTGTGGATGTGTAAACAAGGTTTCTCCCAAGCCTAARTTGTAGAGTAGCTAGGCAAATATTCTCTTTTGAAACAGTAACAATGAGTGTTGACATCCTTGGTTAACCAGAGGGACAAATCAACATCTCAGTGGTGACTGAAAGGAGACTGAGGTAGTGTTGATCACATATGAAAGGCCTTGAAAGCAAAACAAGTAACTCCTACTTGGTACAATAAAAATAAAAATAAAATAATAAAAAAAGAAGAAGGCAGAAAGGTCACAATCTGCTTTTAAATAATAATGTTATACCTGATGCCAGATACTCTGCAGGCCATGCGGTCATTTATTAAAAAAACATGAAAACTATATTTACATTCAAGAACACTTCTTCCTAGAGCAAGAAAAATAAGTAATTTCATGCCTACACCACAAAATTTATCTACAGTTAGTCAAAAAAAAAAAACCCGCTTAAGCAATTGCAACCCAAAACACTTTTAGCATGTAACAACAATTTTAACTCAGAAGACTTTAAAAGACCTTCAGAGGGTGCATTTTCATTGTACATATTCATAACTGCTTAGCATAATGACAGATTAAGACAAAGCAACTGAAATCACATACATATGCCTGTATAAATACACTTAAGCATGCACTTACCAAGAATGCCACATTCATTGTAGATACATTTTGAAAAGGTATCCTTACATGTCAACTGTTTGAACTGCCCCTATAATCATCATTCTGCTCATCAGAAATACACCAAAGTGAGGTTTTTCCTTCCTGCTCAAGGTCCAGATATTTGGGCTTTGTAAGAGACCTGGATATCGACAGGATAGAATCCCTGTCTAGAGACTGTATAAGCCAAATGTTCTGCTAACGCATTGTGCTGGATTAAAGAGCTCTTCTATCCCACTAGTTGTTCAGTGTAACAGCAAACCTCAGGATGTCCCCTGTACRTTACCCAGTCCTTTACCATTTCGTTTCAAATTAGCATGAAGAAAATACTCTCGGCAGAGCCTCTTCAGCCCTCACTTGCACACTCCATCAAGTGTCAAATATGCCAAATACAGGCAATCAATATACCAAATATAGGCATTACAAATGGACACTGTAATAATATAGTACTTTCATATTTTTAGGGGATTACAACCAGGAATGTAAAGCCAAATAGCTCTGTGTGCCCCCTCAGCATTCAATCTTAACCAATATTTTTTTTTTCCGAAAAATATGACATAAACCAGCAACCTCTCTGCGTGAAACCCTGARTTTTGCTTATGCCTAAGGAAAGAGGTGTTTTAAGTGAGGCTTTTTCCAATATACCTCAATCTCTGTGCCACAAAGCCAGAAACATTAAAAGTAAACATTCTACAAAAAAGCAATATATGGCATAGTACAAATAAAACATTCCCTCAGGCTCACAACCAAATCATTGCAAAAGCACCCACATACAGAACCCCCCATAGATAAAATAAAAAAGCATAAACCAGCAAGTTTATGTTTTTATAAACAGCTTTCATGCTGTATAGGGCACTAGCTAAGAAAAAGCTCTGAAATAAGCTGATGAAAATGTGTTCCAGAGCTTCCATATTCTGCCTTTCTGAAAAATATATCACAGTGTGGTTGGTATTTCTTGTTCTACTAATAATTCTAACTGCATGGAAGAGGTTAAAGTAGTATAAAATTCATTTGTCTGCTTCAAAAAAACCCCAAAACCCTTACAACCATGATTCCCTGGGTCTACTCATATGCACAAAATATGGGTAACATGAATCCTTAAAATTTCAGACTACTGTATGGTACACTATCTCCAGACTTTATAGGCATTTTAGAGGATCATCCAGATACAGTACTTTTCAGTAATCATGCCTCCAAGTTAAAAGGGATCAGACCACCTCTTTGTAATCAACATCAAAGGTAAAACACTGACATTTTTGAAAAAGTGATGAAATGAACATACTAGTCAAAGCTGCCTGATCGTTTCTCTCTGAGCAAAATGCATCATTTAATAAAAGGCCTAATTCTACAATCTAAGTCAAAAAGCTTTGATTATTATTTATCTGTGTTGTTGTACCAAGCATTTCGCCAATCCACAAGTCACAAAAATCATGAGACTGCTCCTGTAAACTTTAGCGCACAAGTAATCCATTTTACTGTTGTTAGTGGAAACACCTGAGTAGCCCCTGTTGTCCATAAGGATGGAGCTCTCATACCTGCCTTCATATCTAATTGCTTACTGTCCTTAAATTTTGRTTTATCCATTCCTCTCCAAACACATTATTTTAAATTTTGGTGATGCTTGCAGCCTGCCTGCCTAGATGAGCTCTGCAGGTCTCATCACTAAAAAGTAAGTGCTGCCCACCTCGGCTGCTAATCCCGCCATTTAGTGTTCAGTCCTCCAAGAAACATAAATCAAACGCATATTTGCATATAAATGTATACACACACACATATATATCAGAACAGATACCAAAACTACCACTCACCTGTCCGTTCTGTGAGAAGCTGTTCAACGAGCTGTGCTCTGAATGACYTCTATTTTTGCCTAAAATGGGTTTTCTATTTCCAGATGATATTATGTGCCTAACTGAAGGCAAAAAGCTGAGCAAAGCGGAAGGAATCATTAGATGTCATAAATTACAAGGTAGAAAATATTTGCTTGAGGACACAACTGGACAGCTTCACACCAGAATCTCAGAACTTATCTGAAGGAAATAATAAAAATCTTGACTGCACCTTTCAGGAGAAATTACAGTAAGATCACCCAAAATCAAAATAATCTTTTCACTCTGAGGCATGCTACACAAATTAGAATGCAATGACTACTGATCAAGACAGGAAAGGGCAAACTGAACACAAAATTACAAAATGAAAATTAGGAATCTGTGTAAAACTGGGAGTATATCTAAATCTTCACACATAGTTCAAGAAAAGCTTGAAAGATATTCAAGGGCAAAAATATTAATTCAGGCATCCAAGATCCTTTTCTTTGGAAAACTAAAAGGCATCTAGTTCAAAAATCTTTACATGTTACAAACTTTGACAAATCTGAAGTTAAAGAGCAGATCAGCATAAGTAATACTGAGGCTACCTGTGACACTCGGATGTAATTGAACCAATTCTAATTTCTAGTTGATTTCTCCAGATCCTCTAAAAATATGAAATATATCATTTTTATTCAGAACTCAAAGTGTTTGTTTTATAATAAAACTACTAAGATATCAACTAGAAAGTGAATGGTTAAAGAATGTGTTAGCAAACAGGATTAAATATGGTGAAAGATATTTCCTAGCCTTGGCATCCAGTAGGGAGCCTCACTGGTGTCTGGATAAGCAGAGGAAAGCCTTGTACACAGACCTTGATATCTTCCCAGTAGAGTCGTATTTGCAGTGAAGGACACTGATAGAGATACTCAAAAAAAAGTGCACTGGGGAGGACTGGGGGTAGGGGTGGGGGGACAGAATACATGCTGTAGCCTTTCAGAACAAGAAGTCCTCTCTCAGATTTACATTTTCCAAAGCATTGACGTATGCAAAAGAAAACACAGGCGATAAATTCTCATTCCCAGTGCACGCTGCAAGCCATCACTTTTAATTATTCCTATCAGTCCTGTTGTCCACGGCACTCTCATTCCTGCCTCCCCCAACACATGAACGATACTTTCCAAGTTTTCAGCAGTTTTACAAAGCAGCACTTTTGTGCATCCAATCTGCAGGTGCAGCAAAGACCTTGGCAAGGGGCATACTGATTATCACTTATGAAAACAGTTACCCAGCATTGTTCATACTTCCTCAAGGTCTTGAGCAAAGCATAAATTCTCGTGAAAATGAAGTTATTGCAGTCAGAGCGTCAGTCAGCTACCAGGTAAGTCTTGCTGTTGTCTGCAGAGATCTTACAATATTTTGTAATTTATAGACATTTTTTTCTTCTCTTGCTCACCTGTTGGATAATTCTATTTCCCTAGCTTTTAAATAAAAGTACTTTAAATACTGTGCGGTACTTTTGATTTCACTCAAATGCTATATTGTTACTGACTTGTAATTCATTTTCAGGTCACCTATAAAGAGATGACTTCATTTTTTCCATTCTGAAAGGTCTGCTTTTTGTATACACTTCAAAACAAGAGATTATATTGAAGAATTTTATAATGTACTAAAAATTTAAGTTCCTGATGGATCTTAGATATTAATGTTCATTGGGTCTTGATTTTAATCTTATTCTAGTTTGTACTAGTTTTTACAGTCTTGTAATACTGAGTTCAAAAGAAGAAGAACTGTGCTAAGAAGAGAACTTACTTTGGTTGTCCTCAACCTATGTATTTATTTTCCAGGTTTACTCCTTGTACCGTGTCACGAGGACATCTTGATTTGGCTCGTTGTTCCTTTTTCCTATGCATATACTTCTTTGAGAATTGCATCTAAAGAGGCATAGGGCATGGGAAAATGGGGCGGCTGAGGTACTTCACCATTGMATCCGAACGAGGTACTTCACCATTGAATCCGAGCAGCGCTCCGAGATGCCTATGGAAACGCATATAGAATACAGATACATGAAGAAATGAAAGCTTGATTTGCGAAACTCGCTTAACTGACAAAAAAAATCAATAAAAAGATACAGGTATTACTTCAATATAATGGTTGAATGCTGGTTTCATCCTAAAATACTAATTTGATTTCTTATTATGAAAATAGTATTTAACCTTTAAGCATTTATCTGATCAGTGTACTTGATAGACCGATTGGTTTAATGTGCTAAAAGATATGTATTGCCAATAAGCTAATTCTGGAGTCCTTATTGGAATAAACCTCCCACTGAAGTGATGGGAATTTAGACATAACTGGAATGCAAAAGAAGCTCCTTGGTCCCCAGAGCTGTTGGGCATCAGTCTCAACCTGACTCAGCGAGCCCTGGAAGACCCAGTAATGCAAATGCTATCCTGACAGATCTTGATTCTGCAAAATACTATGGACTTCATATATAATGTAAAAACCCTGTATTTCCACTGAAGTTAACATGCAAACCCAGATATTTAATTAATAGTAAAATAACTAAAAAATGCACTAATAATTGTTCTCTTTCTTTCATTCACAGGTATCATGTAAGTGGAACTGCAGAAACTCTTGTTTAATGAATGAAAAAGAAATCACTAAACAGGTTTTATATTTATGCTCAATTATTGTTAGTTTGTCAGGGTGGAAGTGTACTGTATCAGTTCAGGGACAAATCTCATTGAGRCTATGCATTTTGCAGAGCAAATAAAAACCTAATGCTTTTCAGTCACAGATTAAAAGTTTGCCTTATCCTGTACCACAAATTCTAACAATGTCTGTGAAATCTTGTGTTTAAAAAAAAAAAGATAAATTACATGTCATTCAATTCATCAGTTTTTATGCTTCTCTATTCAAGCCCAAGCTAATACATTAGGTCAGTATAAAGCTGTTTATGTGTAACATAACTGTGCCAGAAAATTATTCTATTTATGTGTAATTATTTTTCTAATAATAAAAAGCAATAAAAATTACAGCAACCAATGTATCTTTATTCATTGATTTCATACTCAGCACTTGTGGCAAGATGGGAGGATGAGGGTAACATCGTCACTGCATTTCTTAACTCACTTGAAGGGTCAAAATACTACATACTGGGAAAAAAAATCCTTCTAATAACTGTCATTAGGAAAAAAGAAAAAAAAAGTACCACTGCGGNGGAGAGGAGGAAGAAAGGGCACACCAAACAAATTAAAATGTAAATTAACAAGATGCAAAACCCTGTACAACTTCTATCTTCTCAAATTCCACTGAGATTTCACATTTATATAGAAGATTCAGAATACTGTGTACTTTAATATAGTTCTTGCACAATATATAAATGTAGCCTATAACAATTCCCAGAAACTTGTGTAGCAAAATTACAACTGCACACTTACTTTCCAAGAAAGGCTTCACAATTTAAATGAATAGAAAACAGGAAGAAAATGTTAACTTGGCTATTAGAGAAAATAAAGTGGAGGGGAAAAAAAAAAAGAGAAGTGTTTGTGGTGGGGGAATGGAACTATAAATATCAAACCTAAGAGTAAACATAACAAAGGAAAAAAGTGAAAAAAAAAAAATAAAAAAAAAAAAAAAAAAAAAAAAAAAAAAAAGTCTAAGAGAAACTCTTTTTGAGTAAGTCTAAGAGAAATTTATTCTATTTGGGATTTTTCATAATGCAAAGGTGGTGGCTTTTATAAGAAGAAACCTGGAACAGCAGATGAGTTACCTAAAAAACAAACGGGAAACATTTACACTCTCTCATTTTGTCCTGGGAACCATCTCCACTCCTTTGCAAAAGCTCAGGGAGGCAGGCTACCCAAACCGATAAGACAAGCATCTGACCAAAATTTTGTTTTTAAGTACCTTTTTWAAAAAAATCCTTTGAGGAGAGTGACCCTTGTTCTCACTCTTCTTAAATATCACTAAATAAGAATCCCAGGCTTCATGAATAAAGCTAAAACTTTACAAGCCATGACAAACCCCTAAACATTTTCAAGTTTCACATTTTTGAACTAATTCCAAAAGGCCAKACTTTGCAAGACAGATTTAAAAAAAAAAAAAGTAGGAGAGAAAAAATTGATAAAAATTAGCACAGACACTGAGAGCAGAGCTAGCAAAGCTGGATAAATTATAGGACATCAAATGTGTTAACTACAAGCACTTGTAAGTTCTTCCATTTTAATATAGCTTGTGTTTAATTCCTTAAACACAACCTATACAACACTATGCTTAAGCATTTCCTGAACAGAGAAAAAGAGAAACACTGAGGTGCAGGTAGACAGATCTATTCCTATATACTTCTTTTTTTTTGTGACATACTGTAAAATCCAGAGCAAAGATCATAAGAAAAAAAATGATGATTTTACATGGGAGAAGTGAAACAAAGCAATGGCAAGATTAAATCCCTTCCTCCTCTTCCCACCCCCCGCCTTGGCCCAAAAAGTGAGCGCAGAACCCTAAATATAAATGTTTGTTTCAMCAACTGAAAAAGTACCATTGTGGTGAACAAATAAATAAATTGAGCAAATAAAGAGCAAAATAAATTGAAGGACTCTAATAAATAAAGTATTAAGGCTTTTATTTCTTCACAATAGTTTGATAGTTTTTACTATTGCTTCAATTAAAAGTGCAAGGAAAGTCTTTATCGCCTACAGTTTATTCTATTTGTCACTTTTCAGATAGCTGGTGCGGCATGAGAGGAACAGGACACAGAATGGTAGGGAATACAGGTAGGGTATACAACATCTGGTACAAAAATAATATAAAATAAAATAAAAGGTAAAGTCGGGTGTGAATCAAGAGGGTTACGAAGACTGATATTATACCAATTGCAGGAGGGAAACTTTTAAATTTTAGAGGGATCTAAAATACATATATTTCTTGCTTTTAACTCAGATTTTTTCTTGTTCTAGATCATTTCAAATTCATCTCTAGAAAAAGAAGCGAGCTAGTAAAATTCACTAGCACAGGGTCTTTAAGGGATTTTGTGTTCAATTTTTTGTCTCATAAAGGAAATATAATAAATAAATAAATAAATCTCTCAGACATCAGTCCAAATTAACCCCATTACAAAGTTTTCAATATCACTGAACATAACAACAATACAAAACACAGGGAAAAAAAAAAAATCTCTTTCAGAAGCTGCTGCCTTATATTTGCTAACAGGGGGGCTAACGTGAGCATTCTACAGTTCCCGTGACTCACTATGCTTACTTTCGCCAAAGTAAAAAAGATAATAAACACATGCAGCCAAAACCAAATTCTGCATTTCCTCCTCCCCCTCTCCCAGCTAAATCAGTTCCCTGATCTCATTCACATTATAGCTGCAAAAGGAGCTGCATTAATGTCAGAGAAGAGGAAAAGCAGAAACTGCTTAATTTGGAACCATGCCTAGAAACAACTTTGGAATCCCAGTTTGAGGAAAGAACAAGTGTTTACACTTCCTCCGCTCTATTTTCTTGTTCTCTAACAAGGGAGGAGCAGTAACAGATTTTCCCAAGAGAAAAGGGCCAAGACTTAGCTACAGGTGATCAGCTGTCTGTTAGCCTTTTTCATGACATGAATGAACCTAATTGACCTGTATTAGCATCACTACTAGGTAATATTTTCAGCACTAGCATAAGTGAGTGTTGGAAGGCAGTGAGAAACTACAATCTCTATTTCCAAAAACAAAGTATTTCCAAAGTATTTTGCTACAGAGAAAATTTTCCACAAAAGTATTTTCCGCACAACATAAACAGTCTGGTTCATTTTTATCTGAACTTAAATCCACAAGGTCATGTTCCAGCATTTACATAAAGCAATACATTCTTTGTTTAAGATGTCAGGAGCTCAGCTTCATGACTGCTTTTAAGCATGAAAGAAAAGTGTAGACTCATATGAAGAGCTGRGCAGATTAAACAGCTCACTCATATTGCAGAGTCTCCCAGCGCTTCTTCCACTTCCTTCTGTTCATCTTACACCCACCCTGGCCAGCTGTCTCATCCCCAGGGGTCTCTTAGCAAACACATCCAGACAAAGGAAAATTGTTTTAAAAATAATTTTTAAAAGTCTTCACACCATTTTTGTTAAGTCTTTTTTTTTTCTCTCTCTCCACTGAAGTACCGCAGCCTTACAAGCAAATGAGAAATTCCACCTTCTCATGTACTTGCACACGCACACACACAAAGGCTTCCCTCAATATCCTGCCTACAATAGCTCAACTGGGGACAGATGTGGTAGAGAGGTTTGTTGTTTTGTTCCTGATACTGCAGAATTTCTCATAACAATTTGCTTACAGAGCTCTAATTCTCCTGACTTTTAAAACTTATGAAATGCAGCATAGAAGCTTAAGCGAGTACCTGCAAAAACTGTCCAAACCTTGAACATGACCCAAGTGTCCAGCGCTGGCCTGGGCACTCCCCCTCGTGGCCGCTGCTGCTAGGGTGGGAAACAAATGAAGAAGGGAGAGAAAAAAAAAGAAATATGGTGATAAAAGTTTAACAACATATCAGAGGTCATGCCTCCTGTCAGTCACAGAGTACCTGTGTAACTGGTCTTTAAAAAAAAAAAAAAAAAAAAAAGGCTTTTTTAAAACATTTTCTATTTTATAATGCGTCAAGGAAGTTAAAACAAGATTGAGCACTTCAATAAAAGATATTGTTTTGCACTAAAAGCATTTTTTTCCCTTTACAAAAGAAATATTGTTCTCTATTGGAAGTAACTCAAAGGAACAGCGGTGTACGCCCTTCGTGGCACACAATGCGCTATTAAAATCAAGCTGTCGCTTACCTGTCCTTGAATCATGACTTTATCTGCTACTTTACAAAGGAAAGCTCTTGTTTTTAGCTCACTAGCACGTTCTGCTTTCAGTACTGCTAATAGCCACTAGGTGACATAGCCTATCCCTATCATAAAGGCTGAGTGCATTGCAAACATACAATGCTCAGTCCCGTGCAGCACCAGAGCAAAAGGGACTTGCTACAAATTCAGCTCACCAGAGCATCTTGAAGAGTTGGCAAAGTGAAAACCAAACTGATCTTCAGAAATCACGACTTGTTTAGCTATAAGTTACAGGGACATCTGCAGCACCTGCTCCTGAAAAATGCAGTCACTGTAGCAATTAACAGATTAAGTCATACAGGATTATTCTCCCTCCTTGCTTTAATAGACTTTTGATAAAGAAAAGCACCCCGCATTTGTTCTGCTGCAAAAGAGAGGTTTTTGCTTTAATGTGGCTAGGATATTGAAACATTTATTCTAAAATACTACGAAAACAAATCCTAATACTTTTTTTGTTTTCCCAACCACCCCATGGAGGTGCTGTTTCACGGAATTTTTCTCAATGACTCTCAAAAAGTCCAAGTAGCTCTGTGACAGATTGACTTGACAGTCATCCCCGCGTAAAAGGGGACACACACACATCCAGGCCTGCATGCTCCTTCTGTAACTGTTAGGGGTCATCTTCGCTTCCCGAACTGGCACAGCCTTCTATCAGGCAAACATAAACCCTAGAGCACAGGAAACAGAGTGAGATGGAAAGGGACCTTCTTTCACTGAGAAATGGCAATTAGCTAAGTTTAGTTTGACCATAAAACTGAATGCTGATAGCTAATGAATAGTGTATGCACCTGGACAATCCTCTGCACAAGTATACCAGCTTCTCATTGAGTCAGTTCAGCTCTTGGAGGTTTTAACACTCATTTACTTTTACAGTTTTCTTTTTCTACTAGTTTAGAAACCTGAACARACCCCCTGGTAAATCAGAAGCCTGATAAACTCAGAGGCTGTGGAAAGACTGACCAGAAATARAGGAGGATGAAAAGAAGAGAGGAGGGAGTGAAACAGCTCCTTCCAACTGCAGGAAGTTACTAGGTGCATTCAATGCATCCCAGTGAGGCAGTCACACCTCTCGTATGAGTTAAACATGACTGCGGAGCTTAATAATATCTTATTTCACTAACATCATCAGAATTTGTGAAAACTAGGAAATCAAGCTGTTCTCAGTATTTTTGTTTAGATACTTTCACTGCTATCATACTAAAATACCTAGTTCAGTTGCTACAGTTTAATCTTGCTATAATTTAATCTTTTCCATAATCAAATCAGCACCAAGACAGCACTTGTGGCTTTGCTGTAAGCAATCCTCAGAATTAATGCAGTGACTAAAACCATTTGTGGTTAGGAGATGCTTTGTAAAGTGATCTCAATATAAGACCCTAAAATAAACAAAAGAAAACATTGCAATACCAACCATTTTCATGGAAATGCCCATAAGGAATGAGTATCATTAAATCACAGCAGTAAAACAGGAGTCAGTTGCACCTCCATTGCACTTCTCTAGCCTGCTATTGACATATAAAGTTGTAGTCATTACGCTTACTTTGTAGTCTGGTACATTTATAGGGACTGCTAATGCTCAGTGGAAAAAAGGGTAAAGGTTTCATCACAGAACTTGCCAAATGTTAATTGCTAACTAGAAACAGGCAGCAATGACCCTTTAAATTGCAATTGTTCTCACATGATGATCCCTTATGACATTACAATTACTCCATCAAAGTCCTTTGGATGGGGAACTTTGCCTCAAGCCAAATTTTGCATCTTAGGTAAATCATCGTCATAGATGATAGACAACATAGGAATGCTAGCCTTTTTGTAAAAAAATACTACTACWTTTTATAAATTACAGATACTATTGAAAAAATTGGTTAAATGAAAAATATCTGTAGCAGTATAAATTAGAAAGGAAATTCTATTAAAAAACAATATGACGGCAATTATTACCAGCAGTTATAATGCAATGAGAGCAATTTTTTTCAAAAGAGAAAGTAAAATGAAATTCCTACCTCTAGACTCCTGCGTATAATCCCAAATCAGTTAAGAGGAGACCATCAACCCGACCAAAACGTGAAACTAAGGGACTACTCTAACACATTAACATTAAAAAGTCTCTTATGTCTTTTGAAACTAAAATTTACCACCTAAAAACAATAAAACATTTTTTCCCAGTGTAGTCATATAATAAGATAATCAGTGATTGGAATACTTCGGGATTAGAAGAAAAACAAGTATCCATTAAATCTAAAATATGCATTTTAAAAACCGCTAACAAGGCGACCTCCTTTTGTTGCTTGAGAACACTTGTTTACCTACTAAAATAAACCTAAAATAAACACAGTAATAATTAACAAGCAGAAACAATAACACACTAAATGAATAAATTTAGACTAAATGCCTTATGGTCCTTCAGTTTAGATGCTATCTGCAACACTAAATACATTGTGACAATTTGGGTAAGAAATTGACTATGTTATTACCAGATTTTATCATTTTCTCTGGCCAAACCCCACTTTGTCCAGGACTCTTTTGCTTTAGCATGTAAGCAAATATTTCATGTTCTTTGCAAAGCAAATTCTCCAATCAACAGACTCAATCTTGCAAACATGTACACTTATGACTGAGGGAAAGTCTTATATTACTAAACATTTACAATTTTCCAGATGTTTATAGGACTAGGAAACAGGCTAACTGAAAGCATATGCAACAGCCAATTTCAACACATCACTATGAATAACAAATTATTTCTCCCTATTTTCCCATGAAATTATACTACAGATATACGAGGAAGTCATTCAACTGCTGTGAAAGACAAACATTTAGCAAGGGTATCCTTCCCATCTTTTCACAAATGAAAACTCTTTTACCAGCTGAAATCAATCAGAAAAGGAAGCTGTAGATTTCCTTAGAGTATTTTCTTTTTACCGTTCAAAAGCATCACCATATTTTTAACTTGTATCTTAATAAGCCTTAAAAATTGTAGATTACTCTGAGTGAAATCAAAATGGCAATCATAASATAAGAAAACCACTGTGCCTAGCTGCTCTACTCAGATAGCTTTTTGTTAAAGTACAAACACCAAGTATTTCAAGTCATTTCTATATAGCACTCATAGTCACTTCCTAGAATTTTGGCCCTGCTAAAAGAAGAAAATCCAGAGAGTCCAACTAGAGTATTAAAATCTCTATTATAGAAAGAGAGAGAGAGAGAAAAAAAAATTCTTTTCTAATTCCAACTCTATGTCTGACATTCAAAGTCAGGGTCTAGAAGTTCCTTGCTTGTGTCCCACAACAACACATTTAGCAAAAACAGCATGTAAATCACATTAAGTTTATGAAAGGAAAAAAACAACACTATCAGAGAAAATTAGACAACCAAAGAGGAAAGAGAGCTAGGAGGAAGGTATTATCTGACTTTTGCCACCTCACTGCAAATACATCCCTGTTCATAAAAGGCAGCATGAATTGCTTTGAAGTCTAAGAATTAGCATGACATCTCAAACATGTTCAGCTCTCTGTGAAAGCTAGTTCATTACCTCTGGCTCTATAAACTCGAGCAGTGGTAGCTATTTGCTGAAACAACCTGTAAATCTGTTAGTTTTTGGTGTTTGCAGAGGATAAGGACTGTGCCATCCCAGGTCCACTTCAGACCGTAATAGTAGTTCTTTTCTCACTCTTATCTATCTAAATCATCCTTGAAGAGACTGGCTCTGAACAGCGTTTACACTCCTCCTCTTTGATCTGCTTCATTAATAGATCAGAACTTTTTACTTTGAAATGCACTTTTGAGGGTGGAGGTGAAGGGGGATAGTAAAAGGACATTTCAGGACGTGGTGAGCTGGTAAAGTCCAAGCCAAAGAGCCATTTTGTCATCATGCCCAATACTCTGAAACCTCATTGAYTATCGCCTTATGTAGTTCTTAATTGAAACAACCAAAAGTAACTTGTTCTACTGCCTGTCAATCAGGTTTTTTAAAATTTCATGCAGTATTTTTTCTAGCCACTGTGAACCTCCTGTCCATCGAGACTACATCAAAATTCCGACGTGTTGAAGAGGAGAACAACTTCAACTTAGACTTCAGAGATGGGAGCAAGCCCTAAACGGGGGACTCTGTGTAAATGGGCTACGTGTAGTCATTGAAAGCTTGTCTCACGTTTCCCATACATCCTATTTCAAAAAGYGCGGGCCACTCCTGCCCTGATAAAGAGCAGCATGTCCTAGGAAGGTATTCAGCATCTGAGGCTCTTCAAAACTTCGACCCACTTTCAAGCTTGAGAYGTTCTTGCCCCTACCTCAAGAGCTGCTCTCCTTCCACAGCCAGGAAGGCAGCTGGTCTCCATGCTCGGTGCGAGCACGCGGATGAGGGGGCTCCCAACCTGGGACTCACTCCCAGATGCTCTTCATCCTCCTGTTACCTGCCTCTCCAGCATCCTCCATGGCTAAGGGCRACAGCCACAGGTCCTCGAGGCTGGAGAAAAAGCACAGGCCCTGTCACCCTTATCAGTGGCCACCCAGGACAGGGGTGACTCAGGGCTGAACTTGGCGCCAAGTCAGGCAGCATTGAGCCCCGCTAACGACCATGACCGGAGATTAGGTGGAGGTAACAATCACCTGAGAGCAGAGATTAAAGTGACTCTCAACAAGGGCCTTTGTTCCCCACCTCATTTGGTGCTTTGCAGCCTCTACAAGCTGGGCGCTTTAAAGGATTGGTCCCGGTGTGGGCAGCCCTGAAGAGCAGCACCCAGGCCAACCACCATGGACAAGGGTCCCTTCTCAGTGGAGTGGCTGGCGCAGAGCAGCTGTGGCACGACCCGTGAGGTGCCAGCGCTGGGCGTCCCACCGAGCCCAGGAGACCTTGGTGAGCATGGGAGGGAGAGAAGGAAAAGAAGGGAAGGGAAGGAATGAGGAGCACAGGAGCACTGCTGACCACAGCCTAATGGTCGCCTCGGGAGGGCAACGGACACACATGTGGCCACTGGCCATGTCATTGCTGGGCCGACGGGGGAGAAGGATGATGGGGACGGGTGGTTCCTCCCCTAACGGTTCAGCCTGTCCCATCCCCAGGCATCCCGTGGCCCCAGGAGCTGCCGCAGAGCAGCGGCCCCAAGCACAGTGCGGAGGCAGGCGCTGGGCGGCCCCGCACCAAGTTCTCCTCAGCGCAGCTGCAGGAGCTGGAGCGGAGCTTCCGTGAGCAGCGCTACATCGGTGCCAGTGAGAAGCGGCGCCTGGCAGCCGCACTGGGCCTCTCCCAGAGCCAGGTGAGCATGGGACTGCATTGGGACCAAACCTGTGCCTTGGCAGCAGCCTGGGCACCACGGGCTAGATCCTTCTGGCACCTCTGGGAGCAATGCAGTAAATACAAAGATATAAAGCTGATACCATGTCACTGCCCTGCTCAGATCAATCTGCATGACTGGTACAGCAAGACTCACCTTTTTGACTCTTGCCTTCCTTCTTGCCAGATAAAAACCTGGTTTCAGAACCGCCGCATGAAATTCAAGCGCCAGACGCAAGATGCCAGGGTTGAAGCCCTTTTCTCAGGCTTACTGGTGCCTTACGGTTGTTACACCGAGATGATGACATCGCAGTACCTCCAAGGCACGGATGTCGGTGTCTCTTCTCCCTCTGCTGTGAACCAGCACCCAGCCAGGCCAAGCCCAGCTTTGGTGTTGCCTACTCTGCCGTCTCAGCCACTCGAGCCGCTTCTGCTGAGCCCCAGTCTAGTGTTGCCTCCCACTCCAGATTTTTCTTCTTATCCTCCTGTAATTCCAGCAATGACCCTCACCAAGGGCCATAAAAGACTGAGGTTCCATCCCTTTCTTCCATCCTGTTAAATATACCCCAAACTATCTGTAATTTGAACTGGCAAATATTTTTAAGAATACTTATTTAACTTATTTTTCTTGTATCAAGTATATGATTTATTTAATGTTTTCTAAAGACAATTTGATTTATCTCTTTTTGTGTGTGTTAAAGGGACAAAATAAATAACTTATTTTAGGGGAATAATACTAACAGTAGAAGAGAAGGACTTGAAACTGCTCTTATTTCTCCACTCTGCTATATCAAATCTTCCATGAAATGTTGTAAACTGCAGTAAATAACTACTGTAAATGGAATAACCAAGGAGACCACTCAATGAACTAATCTGACAAGTGATAGTGTCCYGTGTGCACATAAAAGCTCCTGGAGTATTGTCCTTTATCTGTGTATGCTGCACTGTCCCTAAAGTGCTCTCTGCTCTATGAGTGTAGATAGCCTTATCTCTTTTTGAGTGTATAGATATTCTAACAACTATTTGGCTACCCCTGATATCAGTATCAACCATGTAATTTAAATCTGTTGACGGAAAACACTGGAGTTGTTCCAAAGTTCAGGCTTTTTGTGACATTTGGAATTAAAATCTTTTCATTCTTATTTCCAAAATATCAGTTGTAACCTGACATCTTTATTAATTTTAACCTGCAGGATCCTGTACACTTGCTACCAGGTGTATCAAGATGTCCTTAAAAAATAAAAATTAGAAATTAAAACAAGGTTTGTGAAGGCAGCAATAGCAAAGAACAAAGCCTGTAGCAAATAATGAGAAACAAACTCTTGCACAAGCATAAAGGAATTGTAGCCTGTATGGGTACATCCCCTGACCACTCCTGCAGGAATGTTKGGTTTCTTTGTCCAATTTTGTAACTTTGGGGAGGAAAATATAAAACAAAGCACTCCCATGCAGAGATGATTCATAAGCAAGTAGAAAAAAAAAATCAGRGGAAAAAAAAAAAAGAAAAACACCTTTTCCCTTCCCTTTTTTACTTAGCAAACTTAACTTTTGGAGTGAAAAGGGTGGAGTTGGTATCAGGGTTGCACTGTTGAAAGGGCAGTTGAGAATATGAAGGAAGGAGGGAACATTTCCACTCAGGGTCCTTCTCTTGCATCTCACTCCCTTTGCTGATTTTAACCTTTGCAGGAAGGAACACCCACTACCACCAAAGGGCACCCCACTCTCAGTAGAGCTCTTTTCCCAGGCCCACAAGCAAACGGGGGGGAGGGGAGGCAGAGATTTCACTCCCGCCACTTTCTCGATGCTACATCAGGACACCCCTGCTCCAATACAGGGTTCCCTAGGGAACCGAAGGGACAAACCTATGCACACCTCAGTCACATTGTACACAGACTGCAGCATGAGGAAAAGAAAACACGACTATTTATGAGTGTGCAGCCTGTAATTCCATTCAATCTCCCCTTCCCCAACAGTTGGCAGACTTGTCTCCAACACTAGATCTTGTTGGAATTAAGATATCTAGACTTAACCGGAAAAAAAAAAATCTGTTTTCCCATTCCACACCAGCCTTTCATAAGTGAGATGTCCCCAGGCTCTTGCATCGAAACTCTGATGCCTCACTATAGGCCTCAATGCTTTCTAACGCACTTAGAGAAACTTTGGGACGAGTTACAGAAACCTCATTGAAGACCAAAAGGTCTCAAAATAAAAAAAAAAAAGCCAATCGATCCCTTTCATTAAAGGGATGAAAACTATGCTCCCAGGGAGAACCACCACACTCTGCATAATGAGGAACTTTTAACAAATCTCAGGATTGGATAAAAAAATTGAGCTGCTCTATTAAGGTGTTTCTTCTCCTAAAAGGGTCAATTTACTGAAGACAAATTGTTCAAACATGCACCTACCGTGGACATTAGCAGTGAAATCAAAGATCCACAATTAGAATCTCATCTAAGTAGTGTGGCTATGAACTGAAGAGCAGAGTTACAGTACTAGGTCTTTTACAAGATATTGGGTTTGTTAATTGTAAGCTTATTTAAATTTCCATGCTCCAGGGTCAAACTATTTAATCACTATTTAAAGATTTAAAAGATACCAGATTAACACTGTTGGAATTTTCAGTTGAAAGACACCCTGGAAGCACAAAACAGTGAAGTTTAGTAAAGTTTATACGAGAGTCAAAGCATTGAACAATACACCTGGGAAGGACCCAGCTCCCAAGAGCACCCAGAAAAGCAGAAACGCACCTTTCAACATAGATGGAGAAAAGTCAGAAGAGATATCCTAAAACACCTGACCCTATAGCCCATGTGTGTCCCAGAACAAGAGTTCTGGTGACTACAATATTTTACAGTGAGTTTTTAGTGCAGTATTGCAGAGTTTACACGAAATACATCTCCATACATAACAAAATAAAAAGGAGTCAATACACCCCATTTCACTGTTTAAAAATAATAGTTTTGCCCTATGAGGGGAGATAATTGGCAAAAGTATCACCTTTTTTTTGCAAGTATCACTGCTTTTTTTCAACACCCTCCCAGTCCTTAGCTCTCACTGAGGGACACTGTAATTTCAAACATTTCAGAAGTGTTTGGGTAACAATTTGGAGCAAAAATTTCTTTATGTTACCCAGAAATCAAAGGAAGTAGAACACCACTCTTCTGCACATGAATTGCTTTTGGAATGGCGCAATATTAAATAAAGATTAACAGCAGCATCTATTCTGATGAATTTTATTATAATGTTGCACAAATATAAGTTTACTCTTCATATTTAATATAATAGACACATACAATTCCAAAGCAGGCAGACTCTCACCCAAGGGAAGCACCTCAGAGAACATGGCAGCACCCAGGGCTCCCTTCTCTCCGGTGCTCACCTCTCATGAGAGGGCGAACAGGGAACGGGGCTGCTCCCTCTTGTGCCCCTGAATGGGAAGRGAAGTCAGAGGCGGGAGGCCGCCACGCTGGGAGCTGCGCGGTCTGCCGGGAAGGAGCCTGCAGGAGCCTACGCCAGCCCCTGCCTCTTCAGCTTCATCCGCGATTTCGAAACCAAGTCCTGATCTGGGCAATAAAGAGCAAGAAAGAAAAAAAAAAAAAAAAGACGACAGATCAGGAGTTTTACCTAATATATATAGTGCAGATGTGAACAGTGGAAGCACCACTGCCTGGCTCTTTCTGCTGCGTTTGCACCGACGAGCCTGGACTGCAGCTTTCGCCCCAGCCCACCGAGGACAGGGCCCGTAGCGGAAGGCTGGGAGTCCCTGCTTCCCGGCCCTGCACTTTTAGGGGAAGCGTTTCCTTTCTTCAGGCCTCCACGCAACCTCCACAGGGTCTTCGGTCCTGCGTAGTGTCGATCACAGGAGTGACACCCCTGTTCCCCGATGGGAATGCCTGGACGCCCAGTTCGCATTAGCCGCGCCCCCCCGCGTCTCGGAGAAGGGCAAGGCAGCCGTCTACTGCCAGCGCAGTCAGCACCGCCGCCCCAAGCCTCCCGTGGGCTGCGCAGCCCCTCACACACCGGCCTCCGACGGCGCCAGGGGAGTCCTGCGGCCTCGCTGCCCCTGACCTGGTCTGGGCGAGGGGGGCAGGGGCACGCAGCAAATGTGGGGCTGTGGCCCGAGCAGCCCCGGCTCGACCTGGCTCATGGCTGCTCCAAACGGCCTGAGGCCGGGGCCGCCCGGCCCAGCCCACTCTTACAGAGACACTATAGGACAGGCTCATCCCCATAGTGCGAGGCCACATCAAAGCATGAAGCAGCGGCAGGGAGCACAGTGGGGGGGCTCACAGATCTGGCAAATGTCTGCAGCCTTTGGCTCCCCTGTGCCTGCCAAGAACGGGGACCTCCTTGAAGTGCAAACTTGATTTCCTCCTCTCCCCCCACCCCCCGYCCAAGTCCCGAGGGCAATACCAGGCGTTTAAAGTTACCAGCGGTACCAGTGTCAGTGGCACTTCATCTGTGCCCAGGCCCGCTCTGGGTTGTGGGGAGCTGGGTGGCCCAAAGCGGTGGCCATGCCTCGGAGAGCCACAGGGGCTGCTSGCGAGGAGTTTCTGCCCTGGGGCTGAGCCCTCACCCTGGGCGACCCCTGTCAGCTGGTGTGGGGTTTAGCAGAGCCGAGGACCCTCTCAGCTTGAACTTGGCGCCGTCTGTCTAGCCAGAAAGTATAACTGATCTCCCCAAGAGCTTAGTGATCAAAGCAGGGCAGCTCACACCTCATCAACTTCAAACTCTCCCCAATCCACAGGCAAATTCCCAAGAACCGTCTTGTCYTTGTAATGCAGGGAGGCACCATGAGGGACCCCTGCCTGTACCCTCCTCCCCCCAACAAAGCCCCCTCCGTGGCCAGGAAGGGCACATACCCCCCCCGGAATGCTCCTGTGTCGGACCTGCACCGGCTTTTCGCCGCTCCAGGAAGAACGAAACACACACCACTACCCGCCCAACAGTGCAGATGACAGACCGATCTGCCAGGAAAATGCCCGCTCTTTTCCAACARCCTGAGGCGTCGATTTTTGCTGGAATGATGCAAACCCACGGCCAAGCCCACAAGGCTGGGTGGAAAGGAGGGGTTGCTTCTGCACCTTTCCCTAATGGGGGAGACGCTGTACCTGCGTCTGGACAGAGTGGTCGGGCTACAGGCTCCCACCCCTGCTCGAGAGCATATGGATAGATGGGATAGGTGATCACTGTTCCACAAAACCACGTGTGAGCATCCCAGAAAGAGCTAAGCACTCCTTTGCACATTAATTTGATCATGTCTGTTTATAATAAGTATTCCTGTGTAGGTCTGTTTGTGGTTCCTCTATCCCTGGATCAAACACATCCTCCTCAATATCTCTCTCGATTTCAGGACAAATATTTCTGCATAACCACTCGTGGGCAGCCCCAAGCTGAGAAGCTCAGGCTTGCCATACATACACAAGCTCATCACCAGCAAGCTGTTGCTTGCAGTGTTTATCTTCACCTRTCTCCCCTTCTTCATTGGTGTACACTGATCCCTTGAACAGTTTCCTTGCATGCTCTCTGCATGGTCTAGAGCATGTTTGGAGCTAGGGAATGGGGCCCAGAAGCTCCTACACCAAACATGAATGTCCTGGCAAACACAGGACTACCCTATCACCCATGTTCTGTGACAGGCTGGGTGCCCTGGGATCACAGCAGAGCCCAGAAATGCACAGTCTAGTGAGAGGCATTTCATACCTAACACCAAAAACAATCAGGAAGAAAACAACCCAGCTCTGTTCAGTACCATGCCCAAGGAGACTGGCAAGTGCATTTATGTTTATGCATAGTATTATTTATAGAGAAAAATGGTTAGTGACCCTCAACAACTTCTGCCAGCCCTGCTGTTGTTTGGGCTGCAGGGAAGCAGCTGCAAGCCATGTCCAGTCCTGCTTATTCCTATTGTGATTCATAAGTACCGGATCCCCCCAGAACCACATGGTCCCTTTTACCCAGCAAAGTGACACTCCAGGGGCTTTGGGATCACCTTTTCTTTGCCCTTGCTCTGTTGCTCCCTCCCAGTAGCTCCTCAAATGCCTGACCTGTGCTGCGACCTGGCAACTGCACTTTAGACATGACATACAGGCACTCACAGGCCCCAAGCTGCAGCATCACCACTATCAGCTTAGTAAGGTGGAAAAGGCACACACAGCCTTTCTCCGTCACTCTATGCTGAAACTCAGTGAAAACTGAGGCTTTTTTTTTCCTCCTTAATTAGAAAAGGATCTGATTTTCCTTTTGTATAAGATGTTTATACTGAACCCTAAAATCCTCCTCCAAATGCATTTAGCTCTGTCTGCAGACCACAAAAAAAAAAAAAAAAAAAAAAAAAGAACAGATGGGGATGGGTGGAAGGTGTTAAGGGGCTGTTGCAGTTCTCATCAGAAAGAGGTTGGGAACTTGACAAAACTAGAAATCTTTGATGGGCCTGGGTGGGTAGAGACTCAATAGCTGCAGTTAAGTCTCCCCTCCTCCTACAGGAGACACTATATTCCCACCATTCTCAGAGCTCCTGACTTGTATACACAATCAAAAACAAAAATGTGAATATCTCTTTTCTTTTTTTGGGTGGTGGGGAGGTCAGGGAAAACATTTTTGTTTGTTTTACAATTAATTGTTCTGTATGTCCAAAAATCTTGAAGCTACTGTAGAATGCTATGCAATACACACATTTCCCCCCCCCATTATTCATATTTAGAATATTGTGACYTCATTTCTCCAAGCCACATTTTAAATTACTAATTGCTCTGGATTTACATCTAAATCTTACAGTGTTAAGAAACATGCCTCTTCCAGGAAACCTATAAAATGCTTACAACTCAGTATATTGTACTATAAAATGTAGAGTGCAGCAATTAACACCAAGGTGCAAAAACTGGGACTAAGATCAACAGGATAAAGCACCGTTTTTGTTTGAAGCTTGCAAGACCTTCAGGGACAAATTCTAGCTCTCTCTCTCACTCTGTCACCAAGRGAATGGGATTTGGAAGCAGGAAAATGGGCAGGCGTGCTGTTGCTCTGCACAGCTTGGTCAAAATATGTGACTTTGGAAGAAGCAGTCCAAAAATACAACAGACTAAAGATGAATGAAAAAGAAATGAAATAAAATAGGAAACATTCATTTCCATGTCAAAACCCGACTAGGGRCAGGCGGACCCGAGACTTTCCAGCTGCTCAGGGTCATTTGGTGGGGGCTCTGGGTGGGCCGAGGCCGCGCAGGGCTACGGGCCGCGGAGCGGGTCCCCCTCGCCAGGGTGGCCGAGGAGGAACTGAGGGCTGTTTGTCCCCTTCACTGGTGCCCTTTGGAAATGCTAAGAAGGTTACTGAGTGCCGCCTTTGATGCGGTGATAGGTACTATTAGAGAGTCAATTAAGCATCAGCAAGACGGATCGTTGGCAATAGCTGCTTCACCGTTTGAAGTACCCGTGAACACTAACGGGGCCATCAGGCAGGCGCTCCCTCGCCCACGGGAGTGATGCCGCCTCGCACGCAATAAATAGCAAATGGCCTGAGTCACTCGCAGTCTCCCGTCCGCCACCAGCCCCCAAGCTGCGACGCGGGAGCAAACACGCGCTTTGCATTAAAAACGCGTTATCGGCGGAATCTCCTTGACTTCTTTGCTCTACTAATCGGCAAAGCACCCAGATAAGTTAAACGCGAGTTAAAGCGAAACAAAGTCTCTTTTGAATTCGCATGCACGCCATCGCCACGTCACCCCAGGGCTTGTGACACATCAACACTTGATCGGGATTGCCGGGCCCTGAACAACCAAATATTGAAAAGAGTATGAGAACGTCGATCTTACCTGAATRCGAAAGAGCTGCGGAGTTTTTTCTTTTACTAAATACCGCGAGAAGGTGGATCGAGACCTAGGAGTTTAAAGGACAACCAGCAAGGAAAACTAGCAGCGTCTGAGCAAACTGCAATCCCTTTCTCCTCGGCCGCCGGTAGAATTTATCGAGTTAATTGTCATCTAATTGCCCATCAAAGAAAGAGATAATGGGCTGCAATTAGATCTAATGGTCTGGCGGGGTGAGATGCTCCCTGATTAGCACACAACGCGGGAGAGCTTCACCTGGTTTGCAGACGGGTCCCGGTCCCGGGAACGGCTCCATCGAGTCTAGTTGCTGTGGGGAGCCAAAGCCCCAGGCCAAGCGCAGACGGTTCCCCGCTGCGGTCCCTGTGCTAATTCAGCGCAAGGCGGCTTTGAAGTCCATGCCGAGCCCCGGGCGGGCAGCCTCTGCCCCGATTGCGGCCCCTCACCCCCGGTTAGGCTGCTCCTCTCTAACTAATGGATTCAACTTTTCCATCCGTAGCTACCGGGAAAGCCGAGGAGGTTTCACACGGGCGGGCAGCCCCAGAACCCCGTGTCAGAGCAGAACCACGACCAGTCTCGGGCATAGGGGTCCGGCGTGGGCACCCGGGCGCGTTTACTGCTGCCATGTGAGGGACTGCAGCGGTGGGGGGGAACTCAAACGGAAAACACCAAAGGATGTTTGATGTTCTTCCCCCGATCAAAGGGAAATCTTACAACCACGATTGAAAACGGATTTTGACTAGCTTAGTAAAAATTGCTTATTTTGTGTACATCTCCAAGGTCGTTGGAATGTATATGTCACTTTATAGTAAAAGTATTTTGAATACATAGAATATGAACTCTCRGATAAATTCAGAGGTACCTGATACCTCTAGGGACTCAAGCCACGTGATCATCACCTCTCACGTTCACCTGAGCAAACCTCGGGGAATGGGACAATATATTGGGCAGCTAGTGCTGCCCAGAGTCTGCAGTTTTTGCAAGCTGGTGCTGCCCAAACAGCGGCCAGACCTGTTGTGGCTTGTGGCCTACACAGGCAGCCCAGGAGTCTAAATTAGACTAAGGGACCATTAGCATCTTCTGGAGCGCAGCCCGTCTTCTCCCTCGGTCACTGTCGAGCYCGAGGCAAGCTAGGGGGACCCCGTTAACTCTCATCAGCAGCCCAGCTTGMCTCCGCACTAGCAGCACTGGCACCTGCAGTCGTGTCTCCCCGGAGAACAAGTTCGTTCCCCTCCTGGGAGGAGCCCTCGCTTCCTCCCCCAGAGACCTTTCATCTCTTCCTTGCCTCTCCGGACCTGGTTACAGCCTCTCCTCCACCCCATTTGGTGTGACACAAGATGGCCCTTCTGGGGGCCACAGTTCAGACTTTTTCCTATTTATGGACACAGACTGTTGAGCTATCCTTAAAATATGGATGCATTGGAATATATATATACACACACACACAGAGATATATACGTATGCCATTACAGACTACTTTGGAAACATCTGAGACCTTAAKTACATTTGAAAGACGGAATTTCAGATTTCTTCCCTCCTTTGGATCAATATAGTCATTTTAATTAATGTAGTTGTTTAGCTGGTTTTGAGAAGTAAGATTCATTCAGTGGGAATTTTCTTTAGTGACAACAAATTTCATTAACAATGACCTGCACCATACTTCAGGAAAGATCTAAAGAAGATAAAAGATAAACAGCAGATGAGCCCTTGTTATGGTTCTGAAATTCCTTTGAAATAAAGATTAGAGTTGCATTAATTGTACAAACGGTAAAAGTTCAAAACAACAGAAAAAAAAAAGAAACACAGAAAATTGGAGCACAGAATGTTGTTATGTAGCAGGCAAAAGCATAGAACAACAGTCTGGTTCCCCTGCGTATAAAAGCAAGCAGATGCATTCAAGGATGGCTGACAGAGAACCTCCAAGCAATTCATTATAAGAGCCCAGATTGCAAGCACAATGGAAGTTTTCTTTAATAACCCTGGAGACTGATCCTATTTTTTATGGCTCTTTTCATGTCAGCTGACAATTGACTTGAAAAGATTTATGAAAACTTACATCACTCAAGGATCAGTTCTCACAACCCTTTCTGTAGCCTGAAATCAGACTATTTTTGAATATTAATTTTTAGATCATTATTAATATGAAATGCATGTCCCTATGCTAACAAACCAGAATGCCATTTATTTAAACAAACACACTTCAAATAAACAAATAAGAATAGTTGCATTAATTCTGAAAATCACTCATACCCTGTTAGGTGCATGTGAGATGCTGAGGTAATATTTTGTTTGGACGCTGTCGCTGATAAGGAGCTGCAATAGTAGATTTTTCCTAAGGTCTATGTAGGGGAGAGGTACTTATTGATCTAGAGGCCACTCCATGCAACAACTGTAAGGAGAGGCTTAGATGACACTTATTTAGGAGGTAGCTTATTACATCTCTAAATTGTATGCGATACATACAAAAAGTATTTAAGGGAGTCCAAATGAAAGGATCCAGTCTGCTGCTGTAAGAAATCAAGAGTAACTTATCCAGGATAGAGCCATATAGCTGCTTATAAGACATGYTCCCACCATGAAAAGTGCCACCCGGGAAGTCTCTGAAGGGGTGGGAGTCCCCTGCCTTAGGGAAAAATGTTAAATTCACAGCTTTCTTACACTCATTCTCAGTAAATGAAAGACTATGCAGATCTCTCACCAGAGCCAGAACAGCGCTATTAAGGCATCTGTGCCTTAATATTCCTTTCACAGGGAGAGTTTCAGGGCAGGATTAGCAGCTGTGCAATCCTCAGGGAAGGAATTCAGGTGAAAGCTGCAAGGTGTTCAGGTTTATTATTACTATTTAAGTATCAATATGGGCCCCAACACGTCTGTATTTTACATGGTTGTCTATAAACGCAGGGGCTTGGAGTTCATGACCCAGCTTGTCCAGTCCCCATAAAACTTCTTGCTCGGTGCCTGCCCGCAGCTTCACCAGGCAGTTGCAGAGTAAGGTGTCCACATCGCTGCCATTAGTGCAAATGCTCCTCAGTTCTGGTGCAGGCGGCAGCTCAGACGCCCAGTAGGAAGGCTCTGGGGTCCCGGTATCCCACAAAACAGGGCGCTGCCCAGAAGCCGGGAGGCTGCGCCCGGCAGGCGCTGCTGAGGTCCAGGGCAGGCGCCGGCAGCACCGGCAGGGTGAAGGCGCCAGAAGCGGCCTCCTGCCGGGAGAGCAGTGGCGGTCGGGCCGCGTACGCAAGTGGCAGGGGCACCAGTGCGCCCTGAGGTCCATAAGGGAGAGGGGGGTTGCAGAAGGGCTCTGGCCGCAGCTCCTGCAGCTGCCGCTTCAGCTTCATCCGGCGGTTCTGGAACCACGTCTTGATCTGAAGGGAGAAGGGCGGGGGAGAAGATGAGGGGACATGAAAGCACAACTCCGGGAGCGTCCAACGCCATCCCCTCTCTCATCCCCAACCCCGTCCCCGCCGCCTCRCGCACCCACGCCGCGCGGCTCACCTGCACCTCCGAGAGCTGCATCCTGCCCGCGAGCTTGCGGCGCTCGGCAGCGCCCAGGTATTGGTGGCGCTGGAAGGAGCTCTCCAGGGTGCTGATCTGCTCGGCGCTGAAAGCGGTGCGCAGTCGCCGCGCCCGCCCGCCCGCCTCCTCGGAGCTCTCGGCCTCCGCCACCGCCGTCGGGGGCTGTGCCTGGACCCATGGCCGCTCGCCGGCTCCTGGAGGAAGGAGAAAAGCGGTCAGTCAGGCCCGGAGCCCTGGAGGTTCCCGCCCGCCTTTTTCTCCGGGGAGAGGACCGAGGGCAAGAAGAAACAGGGCCTGACCAGTCTTTTCCAGGGGAAATCTGCGAGCAGACCCCAGCATAGGCACGGCTGAGCTAGGCCCGGTTCCTCGGGGCAAAAGACTCTTCTCCCACATCCCTCCCCTCCTAGCTCGGCAGAGCCGTGATGCCCCGACAGCCACGGTTACCTGCAGCTGCGGGGCCGGTCGGCCGCTCCCGGCTCCTGCCGCCTCTGCCGGGCCGTGGGCCGGCGCTCTCATTCCYGCTCCGCTCACTCGGGCCGGGGCTGGAGCCGCCGTCGGGTTGGGCCCCCGCGGCCGCGGGAGACGCTCGGCGCGGGGCAGCCTCGGCGAGGTCCCCGGGGGCCTGGCTGCTTTGAGACAGCCACTCCACAGAGAAGGGGGCCTTGGTCATACTGCCTGGTGTCGGGAGCTGCCGGCAAGGAGGGTACTGGGGAGCATGGCCCCTCCTTTATACCGTAGGTCCCGGAGGAAAACGTTATTTGTGTAAATACACATCAAAGGGCCAGATAAGTATCATCTAATTGCCATCAGCCCTCCTCCTCTACAAAAGATACCGTTCACACATTGCCACAGCTCGAGGAGGCTCGGCTCCGCCGTGTCTGCCCCTGGAGGAGTTCGCTCTGCCCTCAGTGATTTACAGCACTTGTTACATCCTATCCCCATGCAAATGGCATTTTTGGTGCTGAGCGGCCTCAAATGGCGCTGGGGAATGCGGCCTGGGGGGTGAGGGCAGGGTGGCCGAGGGTTCCCATCCCCGAGACCCTTCTCAATCCTTCCCTCCAAGCACAAGTTCCTCTTTCTAAAGGGATCTCTTCCCAAAACTGCTCCTCTCTGGGCTGAGCACCTTGCTACCAAGACAGCCTGGGCCAGGCAGACGGACAGACCAACTCTTCATCTTCTCCCGACTCTGCCACATCAGGTTATAGGTCCCAAACACTGGAGCAGAAGGCTGTGAAACAATAAATAAATAAATAAATAAATAAATAAATAAATAAATAAATAAATGAACGAATGAATGTACAGGTCAAGTCTGTGCAGTCATATCCATTGACTAGCTCACAGTTGCTTGTGTAAAGTGTATTATCAGAACTAAAGAATTAGAAGGGATGAATATGCCCTTAAAATTAACTTTCTGCTGAGATTGTCCTATCTTTTGTGTCATATTTCCCTCTCAGATCTTTCCATCTGCACAGGTTACACAGGTTTCCTTGCTATCCCACAATCTCTGTCTTTTCTCTTACTGCCTTTAAAAAATGTTTCTCTGGAATGTTGCCATCCATCCTGGGATTTTGAGGCACTGGGAACACATGGCTGCTGCAATGATGCCTTTGCAGGATACTGAGAAAAGGTGTCTAGTGGCCCTGCTGTTTTGCTAAAAGTTGTGCTGCTTTCCACTGTACAGAAACCATCAATGCCCTTCAAACCCCCTTCCTCTCTGCACAAGGGCAGAGTGGGACCTCCTGCCAGCGGTTGTGATATTACAGCCCTGACTGACATTACCTCCAGATATCATGAGTGCACATCTGATCTGTCTGTCCTTGGTCCTGTCTTCCTCTTTAGACTCATCCTCTGCCATCCACAATAAACTCGTCGTTCCATTCCTTGACTTGTTCTGCTGCCTTTCCCGTTGGATTTGCCACCATTAGGCTCATCTGTGGTCATAGTCAGCACAACCATGGCTGTAATTCTCGGTTTGTCAAGAGACAGAGGACTTGAGGACCAAACCCCTCCTACTTAATGTTTAAACCATTTCATGTTATTTCATTTTAAACTTAGATGTATCTTTTTCTTTATAGCTGCATAGTAAAAGGTTTTACTCAAACCCTTTTCATCTGTTCTAAAACCCACATTTTAATCTCCTTTCCACTCAAAATATGGTTGCTATATCCAGCCACCAGGAATTACGACCATTTTCTGCCCACGAGCAAACTGTTGCCTTGAATGAAGCTCAGTTTGACCTCTGAGCCTATTCCAAGCTCCATCTCTCCTTATTTTTTTCATTCTCGGGTCACAGTCTGTCCCTCTGCTCTAACAGTGAGGCCACTGTCCAAGCACCCATCTGTCCGAACAACAGGAACATCCACATAGCTGTTGCCTTTATTTAACGGTGGTTAATAATCAGTCCAGAATCTGTGGATGTTACCATGACCAGGCATCACTATAGTCCTCCTAGATTTTTTTGGTTTTGGCCTATCAAGGGATCTAGACACAGGCCAAACACTTCATTTAGAAGTAGATTTCTCTTAAAAATTACCATTAGCAAACACAACAACAACTACACCCTTGAACCTGCTAGACAAGCTTCCACAAGGAAACTGAGAGAACCAGTGTAAAAATGTCTCAACAGAGGTTCAAGCATTAATGTCTCTTGAATTGCATTCCTAAACAAGCCCACAAATGCTTCTTACGTAGACAAGCAAGATGCTATTTTATTTTTCTCAACTGTGTGACTCTGATCCACATCTGAAGACTCAAAAACTCAACTACACACACACAGATATAATAATGTATAAGCATATGTAATATATACATAATATATAGCATAATATATAACACGTCATGTAAATAGCAATATACACAGAATGTAGCCTGTCTACAAGACTTTCTTTTAACCATCTCTATGTCAGAGAGTAAAGGCACTGGTAGGAGAAAAGAATGTATGACTTATGATGTCATTCTTAAAACTAGAAAGTCTCAGGTTTTACTATCCACTGATACATATGTCATATAATTTCTTTACAGATTTTATGACATTTACTCCGAGTAGCAAATTACATCCTTATACACTGCTGGTTTATTAATTACATTTTATTGAGGCAAATGTCACAGCCAAAAGATGGTACCAGATGTTGGGCTCTCAAACTCAAACTGATCCCATTCTAGCAGGGTAAATCCAAGTGCCATTTCCATTTTACATTAAATGCAAGCTTAAATGTTCTGCTTAGATGGCAGATGACTTCTAGATGCAATGACTGCTATACTATTTAATAGCTGCTATTTTAACTTTGTGTTTCTTAAAGAGACCTACCTCTGCTGCTACAAGCGAGCAGAGATGAAAGCTCAGACATGGTTACCAACAAGCGAGCAGAGATGAAAGCTCAGACATGGTTACCATAGCAGAAGTTGTAAGATCTATTCAATGAAGACAATACTTCAAGCAGATGACCTTCAATACGCTCAAGAACTCTGGGAGGCTAGAACTTTCTCCATGGAGATAAGGACCACAAACTTTATCACAGGAAATTGAAGATCATAATGCCGAATGCCAGTGCGGGTCAGGCTGTCCTATAGGAGGTAGAAGAGAACGTTTTACATCCTGGAGAATAGAACTGAGCTGAGATTTGTTACTTGACCTAGACACTCTATGTTTCTTGGGAGCAGGAGCTGCATTCAAAGAAAGGAAGAAGAAAGTTCAGCTTCATAGATGTCTTTGGCTGGAACAGGTAGGAAGGGATCAAGACAGCAGTGCTTATGCAAGGCAGCTTTGCCAAACATGTGGTTTGAGCAGTTGGGATGAARGAGGATGTTTAGAAATGGGTTTATTTTCCTAAGGTAGTTAGGGATTAATTAGGAGACATATAAACACGCTTTAGGATCCAAGTTGTGTTAAGAATGAGAAATATCTAGGGATGTGAGATGCACTTAAAGAGAATAACTTGCATCTACAAATACAGAGACTGTACAGGTTTTAGTAATAGTTCAGGTCACTTGGACTACAAATCTGATCAAAACTATAAGGCATATCCATACACCCTGAAATCTTTCCAAAAGCTAACAAAAAGAATTTCTTCAGATATTTCAGATCAAGGGCTTTCTGTCAGTCTTTGCTGAAAAATAAATGTTTCCATGATGGTTACTCTGAAATTACATAGAACAACCTAAATAATATAAAATTGATAATGGCTTAAATAAGAAGTGTTTCAATAATTTTACTATTTATTTTCCACAAATGCCTTTTTAAAGAACTGTAGTTGCACACCACTGAAGCATATCTCATTCCTGAAAGTAACTTTTCACCTCAATTCTTTTTCTTGTTTTCAGAACCAGCATTTATACATTGTGAGGTCAATCACAGAACATGTCACTGCAGTGGGCAAGTCTGAGTCGTCTATCATTCTCTGCAGTCATCCTGGTCTGTACCAGACAGCTCTGCTTTGAAATGCATTAGTCCCAAAAGTAAAAATGTTTTATCAACTCTTCGTTCCCTTAACTCATCTAACATAAATCACATTTTTTGCACTCCCCCAAACCTCAACTACTCAATTTAAATTAAAATCAATGTTACCTTTCTTTTTCTGACTTAAAAGCGCTTTCCAATTGAATGTCTCTAATGATTTCTTGCCCTCTTCTGTCTTCCTCACTATATGCGGTTTCTTCCTATTTTCTTTCTTCCATTCCCATGAAATATGCTGCAAATATATCAGTTAAGGAGGGGATGCAGTTTGAGGGGATGTAGAACTGTAGGGACAAGGCTTGAATGATTTCCCTTGTCTATCCCACCTCATGGCACCCAAAACCATAGAGAAGAGACATGGCCTTCTGCTACTGCCACTCACTTTTAACAATAAGGGAATAGTTGTGTTGCAGTGTGCATGAGTTTAGCAGGAATGTAGTTACAAATGAAGCTTAACAATATACCTGTTGTTAACACACCAAAGCAGTGTCTGTGTYTCCCTCACGCCATACAGAATACTTTCTGACAATTGCAGCTTTTACACAAAAAAAAAAAAGCATATTTGGAAATGAGTGCTTTATGAAGTTGTACATACATGCCTTTCTCTAAAACATTACAGGGAGCAACTGAATACACACACATCTTCATTTAAAAGAGCCTCTGCTATTTTGCATTTGCCTGTTTGTAAGGGACAGATATATGGAAGACTCCACATTTCTCACACTACCTTTGCTTCCAGCGCAGCATGTGCACCTGAAGGGCTGCAAGGGTCTCTTGTGCCATCTGCTGGTCGCATTAAGGCTTCACATCCAGGAAAGTGTTCCCAAAGGGAGGAAAAAAGCCACAGAAGTTCAGCTCAAACGATGAAAGCTCTTGGCAGTTTGAGACTCCTTCCACCCTCCTACAACAGCAAGCAGTAAAAGGAGGTGTGTTGCAAGTCAGTAACTACTCCATGATTTATCAAGAGGCGCTTTCTATTTATTTAACAATCTTTCCTGGAGAAAATAAAATTTGTGTCTAGCTATAAGAACTCTTCCCCTCCACCCCCAGCAACATTGTACATGCAGAGTCCTGCTCAATCTAATCTTCTCTAAGTAAGTCTAATAAGTCTTATTCTTCCATCTTTGTGTTTTCTAGACACAGTTTTATTATTATCTTTTTGACTTTTCATGATGTTTGTATGCTTTTTAAGCACAGTGTCTAAACTCTCATATATTTTAACTCARGTCTTTTTTTTCTTTTTCCTCCTCTTATCTGAAAACTGTACACATAAAATCATATTAAGTTTGGAATCCATTATGACATCCAGAATTTYTTTCTTCAAGTTCCACAGTTATTTTTCATTTCATATTCATACTTCAGAAATGCTGAACTCCAAAAGGTAGATTAACTAAACTTAGAACCACTAGCATGATTTCTGTTAATTATCCTGTATGTTCTGTAAGTGTACTTTCCATCCTATCATCCATGTTATTAGTAATAACATAGTTGGATACAGGCTCTACCTGCACTGTCATGGGTGCGCTTACCCCTACTATATCTCCCACTTTTTATTTAGTCTAGAATAGATTTTATCAGGTTTTAATGACCTAATACATCTAATAACAGCCTTTATCTTTTTTTTTTCTTTTTGGACCAGCAAGCCTGTCCCTTGGATTGCTTATATCATAGTAACATCATCTACCTTAGCTTTTGTTCAGAGTGARGGAAGGGAGTGAAACAGCAAGCATGTCAGGCTTTTTCACTGACTGATACTTATTCACTTTTACTTGTAAGCAAAGAAAGAGCATTATATGATAGAAAAAAATTTTTAAAATCCACTTTTATGACTTTTTTTCCCTGCCAGCCATAACATTCTGTCGGTTCAATTTTATTCCTAACATGATGCACCCCTCTTGTTCCTACTTTTACAGCATTCTTTTTGATTTTTTCAGGTCACTCACAAGGCCCTAGTGAAGCCACCCCGCTCTATCAATTTTCTTTCCTTTGCATGAGGAATGACTGTTGTTATACTTAAAATACGGGCTGTTTTAGGAGTCACTCTTTAAAAATTATCTGCTTTCCCAGACTTCTGTTTGCCTCAAAATTCCTTGACCTGGGATCTTATTTACAAAATTTCTAGAGACTGTTGAATTTGTTTTCTTTAACTCCACTGTTATTCCTTTGCTCTCACTCCTTTCTTTCCTTAGTATCACAAACTTTCTTGTTTCACAGTAACTTTTACTCTAATTGCTTCTCACCTTTACATTTTCAACCAGTTTCTCTCTGCTAATCACAGTAAGTCTAAAAGAGCAGGCCTCCAATTTATATTTACCATATTTTGAAAGGAACAGTTTATTTTCATCCTATTTTACAAACTTATTAGACTGACTATGTCCTATTATGTTTTGGATGATCTGGAATAATTAAAGTTTCCTCTTCCCTATACTCAGATTTTTTTTTTTTTTTTTTTTTTTTTTTTTTTNGGTGTACAAATGAAGACTTTGCCCTCTCTTCCTGCTTTGTATATTGGCTACAGACACTACTGTGTCACTTTTCCTCTTCTAATTTTGACAGAGAAAGTAAGCCTGTATAAAACAAGTATATATGCTTATCACAATATTATAATATCTTGCATCCTTTCACCTTATATTTCCTTCCTGTGTGGGCTTGTTCCCTACAATATTTTTCCAATTGTGCGCACTATGGTCTAACTTCTTCCCATTATTTCCTGTTGTTCCAGCATGCAAGGCTACATATAAACTGTTCCCATTTTAGGTTCAGACTAAAACATGTCCTGGCTTTCATTGGCAGGATAAGCTGGTGTCTGAGTAGAGATACAAAACACTGGGCATCTCTCTGGAGACATTCAAAGAACAAGAGACTTTTGCCAATGTTTCTGAACATATCAGCCTTGCAATCTTATTTGCAGTCTATGATGCCTAGTAAGTTTCTAAGTATCTGATCTCATGTGTTCAAGGAGTGCTGCAGTACCCCTGCATCTTCTTTCTGTAGGTCTCAACTTTTGGATCAAATTATCTTTTATTTAAGTAATTTAGAGAACGGTGCATTTCCTACAATAACCTTTAACAGATGAATCTCTTTTTTTTTTTTTTTTCCTCCTGCAATTTACCTTTATAGAGCAAAGTTGTTTTGTTGACATCTTCTGTGGATCTGTACACTCATCTCAGGCATCATCTGTTCTTTTTTGGTCTTTTATCTTCAAGTTTTTTGCTCTTTCAGCTCCCTGCATGGTGAAATACAGAATTATGAAAATTGAAAAGTCTTTCAAACTTTTGTAATGTATGAACTTGTAAATAGAGATCAGCAAGGTGGAACTGTTCATACTCTCATATATTTCAGAGATTCAGAGTATAAAATCATGGCAAAATTCAATGGAAACTTCCTCCATAAACAGTGATGCATTGTTACCTAAAAAATTACAAGATTACTTTGGTAAGCATTATTAATACAAGTTGTAGTGCTGGGAGTTAAGATTACTAGCTGAAAATGTCTTAGATTTATAATATCTATATCTTAATTTTAACTAAATGAAGATAAAATTATAAACAAAGAATTTGCAAAGATTGTCTGAGTTTATGTGGCATAGTCTTGAAAATAGTGTTCAAACCAGCATTTCCAAGTCTTAGAGATTCCTTCCAAAAGTCCAAATGGATTTTAAAGCACTTTAAAGCAACTATAAACACACTTTGAGAAAGAAGATACTTTAAAAGAGATATTTTAAAGGTATATGTGCTTTGAATTGCATTTAAGCAAGCATATGAAGAAAGAAAAACAAAAGACACAAGCAAAACAAACTTACCTGCATTCTTTAATGTGAATGATTGAAACAATCACAATCATATCTTTAACACTGTGCAAAACAAACAAACAAAMCCCAAAACAAATAACCCCCCCCMCCACCACACACAGTCTTGGCTTTCCTCCCATTAAACCATAGCTTATTTATTAGTTATTTAGAAGTGAATTTCTTAACTTTTGGATTCTTTGCAAATCACACAGAAGAATCTGAAGAGTTATAAAAGAGTCCCAGGGATACTTAAAAAAAAAAAATCTAATGCATAAAGGAAGAATGGAGAAAAATATAAAGTTYAGAACTAGTTGAAAAGATTCCAAGCAGAGAGTTTTGTCAGAATCATCAATCTATGCTGACTCATTATTTTCCGGTTTCCTGTGTGGGCTTTTATGGAACACATAGAATCATAGAATCATAGAATGGCTAGRGTTGGAAGGGACCTGTAGAGGTCATCTAGTCCAACCCCCCTGCACACGCAGGGTCCCCTAGAGCATGTGGCACAGGGTGATGTCCAGGTGGGTTTTGAAGATCT